>JAAGKR010001042.1:74411-145991 GCA_011419295.1 Clarias macrocephalus
GGGATAGAAATATATTGTTTTTTATGTTTTTAAAGTTGAGTAATAATATTATGTTAAGTAAAAACTAATTGGTATGTTAAGTAAAAACTATTAATAAAATTTACATAAAGGAAAATCAAAGAAAGGAAAAAATACGTTTATAAAATTACAAGATATAGAAAAGAGATGTTTTAATTGTTTAAAATTGCAAAAAAGAAAAATCTGTTCTCAGTTAATTCTTCTTGCTTATGAATATGTTTTTTTTTTTTTTTTTTTTTTTAACTGTTAAAGAAACCTGAGTCCGCCTGTGCCTTTAAAGGTGCAGTTTAAATTGTGGCTCCATACCTGCTATTATGGTAATACTCATATTAAGATTTAAAAAAGTATAAAATGGTAACAATATTATAATATATTTTTTCTGGTCAGAAATGTGCTCCGTCCTCAGCTGCACATCTTGGCCTCTTTTCTTTAGGAGGTAAATCATGAGGCATGCTTAGTTTCAACAGAAAGAACAGGTCAGGTGGGGAAAGGTAAAGGTTTAGTAAAGCCCTCATTGCAGTTTTTCAGACAGGCAGCAGAAGACTTAAAAAATAGCTCATTGCTGCTTGGCGTTATCATGCCTACTTCTCTCTGTAAATAAGGAATCTCTGTGAAGAACAATGTTTCAGAAGTGTAATTGGCTTAAAAGATATAGTTATATAAGTAATGATATCATCAATACAGATGTTATTACTTGCCATAAACCAGAGCAAATTCAATCACTCTTTCCATTTACTTTCTGGATATTGCAAAACGATTAAAATCATATCTGGACCCTTTACACTTTGCCTGCTGGGATTAAAGGTTTTGTATCCCTGCACTTTGAAGCTTCCATAGGTTGCCCAGTGATTAGGAGCATGACCTTGACCTTTCAAGACCCTGCCTTAGGTTTAGCCCTTCTATCAGCCCCATCTCCAGCCGTTTAAAAACTCCTCTTGGAGAAAAAGTAGGTTTTTAACGCCGCCCTCATACTGAACTGGATGAGAGGAAGAAAAAGAGAGGAGGAAAAAATCCTTAATCCATCTTATCTGTTGACTGTCAAACTGCTGGGGCTAAGACCTCGTCACAAAAGACAACTAGGTCAGGAGAGACAGGATTGGACTGGAGAGCTGGAGAAGCTGTAATTGGCTGGCGGGGAAGGATGAAGGGAGGCTAATGACATGGTGGAGTTAAACCGTACCTGTAAACACGGACAAAAATGTCACCAGTGACAAGCCGCAACATGCAATTGCATCATTAAACTAATATAACAACAACAATAATAATAATAATAATAATAATAATAATAATAAATAGTATTGGTCAAATACAACTAACAAAAATGTATCATTTTAAAGTAAATATATGCATTTTAATGTAAAAAGTATTTATTGTATTACTGTGTAAAACAATCAAATGGCAGTAACAGAAAATACAGAAAAAATGTTTTTTCCACTTAAAAAACATAAATCTCTTTCCTGGACAAAAAATCTGGAAAACCATAAAATATGAATAAATTTATGTTAATATTTAATCTGATCTAGTTGAGGGAAATTGCAGAACTTACTGTATAAGAATCTAGTAGAGCAGTTTACTTAATTGATTGTAAAAGTAGATAAACATAATAAACAATAAACTATGTATTCATTTGTAATCGTGTCTTTATATTTCTTATGTTTTAGTATGCTTAATGATTCTTAACAAATTTCTAAATAGTGTTGATAAAATTTTATTAATTGTTTATAAAATTCCTTAATGTTACAGTATTTTTATGGTTCAGCTCCTCAGTCTCTGCTCTTTTGGAGCTTCAGCTTTGACTCAGTCATCTTGTAGCTGAAATCAGATGTACAATCGCAGCCAATCGAAATGCATGTGTGCTTCTTCCTTATACATATACACATTGTTAGTCATTTGTGCTGACAGCTGAGAAGAATTATATCCCTCACAAGCACTCTGAATATGTTACACTTCTCCGATAGTCAAATTTGTTGGTGGGGAATGACTGCCTGTCCTCTAGATGACGCTTTCGATAACGTGTCTCGTTTTTGCTCTCGTGTTTTTTTTTTCCATCGGCATTGTGACAGACCAGGCGAGATGAACGCTTTTGGAGATTGTTGTCAGGATGTCTTTGCCAAGGCTTTGATCGAAATGAACTCGAGGAAAACCGGGCGATTTGATTTTGTTTAGCGCATTTACGCCAGATTATATAATGGAAGCTTTTTTACATTTCTCCTGCTACAGCAAATACACATGTACTACATGCAATCATGTTGAATGTTGTACTGTACAGTTTTAGTCAGTCAGCTGATTCATGAGACAAGCAGCAGGATAAAGAAACCAAATTTGAACATACTGTACCTGCTACTTAAATATGCTTGAAATCTCTAGTGAATGGAGAGAAACATAATGGGGCATGCTGCTATAAGACTATCATCAATAGTGTGATGCCAGTTAACACCCAGAAGCTGATTGTTTTATTCTGCTCGTACCAAAAATCTTAAATTCATGCTTCACATTGTACATTACCAGTCAAAGGTTTAGACACACCTTCTAGATCCTTTTTTGTTTAGTAATTTATTTTCTATATTCTACAAAAATAATAATGCCATATAATAATACATATACATATGGAACAATTAACAATTAACAAAACCAATCCAGCACCATGATGAAACTGGCTCTCATGAAGACCTTCCCAGGAAAACAAAACCAAAACTTACAGAGAAGAAGTTCATTTAGAGTTACCAGCTTCAAAAATCATCAATTAATAAACAGCACCTCAGATTAGAGCTGTTATGAATCGCATTACAGAAAGCATTACAGAGCATAAGTAGCAGACACATCAATATCAACTGTTCAAATGAGATTATTGCTTATTCTGGATGCGTTCAGCATTGTTTTACAGTGTAGACAGAAATAAAAATCAGGAAAGACCATGGAATTAGAAGGCGTGTCCAAACTTTTGACTAGTTAATGTACTTTATGTCGATTTATAGTCACCAATCAAGTTAGTTGCAGCATAGCCACTGTAAACAATCATGGTCTCACTAGCATATTTTTCTTTCTCTCTATTGATGTAAGACGATTGTAGCTGATGTAATTACCTGTAAATGAAACAGCTTTACCTCTGAATCTCTGAAATTGGAGAAATTTTCAAAAAAAATGCCTCCAGAAAAAAAAAAAATTTCATATCCAAGCTGTTCATATCAGTCATCTGCAATACAAGTCTTTGTATAAGCTGGTAGTATAGACACGGTAGAGTGTGCTGTTATAGGGAATAAAACGAGAATTCAACAGGGATATAGTCTAGTCGTAGTGATCAAATCACTTTTATGTTATAGTACAGTATGTAAGGACCCTCTAGATGATCCTGTGCCAAGCGTTTTTGGATATGCAGTACTTTTGAACATGGTCCAGAAATTTTTAAACGATCGGCCAGGATAGGATTTTACAGTGGAAGGAACACATTTTGAATGCTAAATACTTTTACAAGATAAATGTTTCGTGACTTTAAATATGTATCACGAAACAAAACAAACAAGTCGATGATTAAAAAAAATTATAATTTTGTCATTACATGAGTAAATCTGATGATTGCTTATTCAGCTTTTTACCATTTTATAGGAAATAATTTAGCAAAGTGAATAAGCAATTTCAACATGGCGGTGTCCTATCCACGCGTGTTTTATATTGCCTCACTCCTCCATGATTTGTGAATTCTCTGGTTTACCTTCATCCATTTCGTCTTCATGCGGCAACACAAACTGATTTTGTCGGCAATTTAATTTTCTTTAACTTTCAAGAGAATGTTCACATATTATTCAGTCAGCTACCGTAATATTCTTATTCACTTCACAAAATACTGTTAAATCCTTCCGCAATATTGTTAGACCATTCAGACGAATCTGCGCTGCCTTTTACAAATGGATTTGATGGTCAAAACTTACTCTTAAAAAAAAAGAAAAAAGAAATTTGAGTTCCGCAGAAGGATTTT
The DNA here is from genome assembly GCA_011419295.1 of Clarias macrocephalus. Lineage (NCBI taxonomy): Eukaryota > Metazoa > Chordata > Actinopteri > Siluriformes > Clariidae > Clarias > Clarias macrocephalus. The sequence goes on from JAAGKR010001042.1 coordinate 78,403, forward strand.
GTCAGAGATAGCAAGAATAAAGAGAGAAAGGGCTTGGGTGAGAGTGAGAGAGAGAGAGAGGGAGAGAGAGAGAGAGGGAAAGAGAGGTAAAAAGGTCCTTCTGTGTTTTAACACAAGTGTCTGAACAGGAGATAATGGCGAGACTGTGGGATATAAATGATGCATTTGCTTCTCTCGGCCCCGATAATGGCGGTTTTGGGGAAAGGGGGGGAAAGTTCATCGCTCTCTTATCAAAGCGCTCTGACATTTCTCCTTCAGCTGTAAAATTTCATATCGCATATCTCGAGCTCGAAGGCCCTTTTTGTGGAGCAATATGGCACATTCCATTTCTGCCCCATACGCTTTGGACACTATATTAATTTAGGGCCCTGTTTGGCCTTGCTATAGTGATGTTCTCGATATCTACAACACCATTTTCCCTTCTTCTTAGGACTCTTAGAAATTGTTAGATCTGTGAGGTGTTTTAACATACTGCTGTAGCCTTTAGATTTGATTTATGTGTTCAGTTATTTATGAAGAACCGTACAATTAGTTTTCTTTTTTGTTGTTGTTTTTTATGGGTTCTCAAAAAACAAAACAAAAAAAAAAAACACCACAACCAACAATGGTAAAAAAAAAATCCCCTTGATCAGCTCCGTACAGACCTTTTTTTTGAAGATGATATTTTATGCATGGCTCAAATTAAGGGTTGGTGATACCGTGAAAATATTGATACTGATTCTTAAAGACAGTTCTGTAATGCATAATACTGTATGTATCACTATACATAATATAGATTTGCTAATGTCTACAGAAATAATTGTATTTTTGTTTGTATTAAAAATTTAAATATAACAATTAACTAAAAAATTATATCTGTAAAATATATGCACAACATCTTAAAAATATGTGTAGATTTATAATTGCTTAATATAAATGTTAAATTGTGCACACAAATTGTAAAGCTTATTTATAAGAAATCTTTAAAAGTTGAAACATCACTATTCAGTCGGTTGGCAATTATAAAAAACTGAAATAAATGATACTACAATATCTCACAAAAAAGCATATTGTGACAATATAGCATGTCATCCAAGCCCTAACAAAAATATTAGACATTAAATGCATACAATAATATTCTGACTAATTATTGAATGCGTAGAGTTTTTTAAATCATATTGTAGTATTTGAACTTTCTGCTTACATTTATTGTAACAACAACAACAACATCAAAAAAACTCATTAATTAAATAAAATTTATGACTTCATATTATATCAGACTTGTTTTACAGAAAAGTAAAAAATGTAAATAATTTCATTTTAATAAGATTCTGTTCTACAGTACGTAACATTAGAACAATTAGAGCTGTAACAGTATGTAAAAGACATAGTTCAGTTCTTACCTTGAGTCAGACTTCAGTACATTTTAAGTATAGCAAAGTGAAAGAAATACAGTTTTGTATTATTTTTTATTCTGACTTTGTTCTGTAAACTTAAAAACCTGTATAAACCTGTGAATGGTGGAATAACATGGCATAATCCCTTGAACACACATATCATTCTTGTGTGTCTCCGTCTCACGGTGGTGTAGTGTTTAGCAAGTTCGCCTTGCACCTCCAGGGTCTGGGTTTGATTCCTGGCCAGGTTCGATTCCCATGGAGTTTGCATGTTCTCCCCGTGCTTGGTGGGTTTACACTTCAGTTTTCTCACACAGTCCAAATACATGCAGATTAGTCTAATTGGCGTTCCCAAAATTGTCTGTAGTGTGTGTACAGTATGTGTGTGCCCTGAGATGGATTGGCACCCTGTCCAGGGTGTACCCCTCCTCGTGCCCTAAGTCTCCTGGGATAGGCTTCAGGCCCCCTGCGACCCTGAATACAGGATTAAGCTGTATAGAGGATGAGAGAGTGATTGTGTGCCTACATCTAGATATCTCGTTGCTAAGTTGTTTAAGAATACTGACAGCACTATGTATAGCAATTTACCTCACATTTACCTCACAGATACTGTACATTTACCTCAGTGATTCTCACTTACTCCTTTCTTGAAGGAGTAAATATAGAGAATGTTTTTCATGATATAAAATACCACCATGCTGCCTGTTTATGGAGTTGCACACGGTTACAACATGGTTGCACACATCATCAGAAATACACAAAATAAAACTTTTTTCCAGAGTTTTGAAGAATTAGCTTCAGATTCATCAACATACAGACATTCATTTGTTAAATCTAAAACCGACTATCTATTTCACAGTTTTTGAAGAAAAATATGCAGCGCTCGACTGAGTTAGCCGCCTAGCATGTTGCTAACAAAGCAGGAATTTCCAGTTTCCTTCTTTGTCTGTCTAACAGACTGAAGTCGGAAATGTTGTAATCCTGCTAGGAAATTAGTGCTTGGGATGTGACACTGGATTATTTAAGTTTTAAATAAACCTGTTCATCTGACTTTTCATCTCTGAAGTGATATTTGAATTGTTTGCTACTCATTCTCAGTGCTGCCTGTCCCTTTAATAGGAATTAACTGAAGTAATGGAGAAAATCCCACAGCGCTAATTAAAGCTAAACTGTATTTACTCGGATCATGAACCGAACCTGTAGCGAACGGTACGAATTTGAATGTGAATGTGTCACTTTGTACCTGCCTTCATTTTTAGTTTACTCTTTTATACTATTAGGAATAAAAACAGAAAGAAAACAGACAATGCATAAGTTTGAAATTCCATTATAGATGAAAAATATGTAAAATCTGCTTTGTTATACACTAGATACAGAGTAAAATGAACAGCATTTTTTTTTATACAAAGTAGGTGTTGTAAGCTAAGTCTCATCTCACTCAAGCCTTTACGATTTGTATTTTTGCTTGTTTGTAAGATCGTAGTGAATCCCAATCTTTATTTATTTTATTTTTGTAGATTTAATCTTCAGTTTGGTAGCTAATTCGATAACTCATAGCAACTCATAACTTACAATACAGTCACCAACAGCGTAGGGTTGGGCAATCACACGTTTCCTCCGAGGTGCATGAATCCAACCTCTTTTCTAAGCTCTTTTCCAACGACTCAAACAGGTAAACACTCATTAAAGCAAACTGTCCTCTTCTACAGTACATGCATGCACTCCCAGATGCTCATGACTAACAGATGCTGACTGACTAACTGATTGATTAGCGTCATTGACAATGTAGTTGACCGTATTTCCGTTCTGGTCAGTTTTGCTCCATGGATGGTTGTAGCATTGTCATGATTTACAATCTAGATTTCCAGATGATGGTTCATATCCTGGTCTGTTGCATCACTTAGGAGCCAACACAGTTAATTAAAACAGGAATCAAACAGGAGTCCTGACTTCAACCTTTTAATACGAGTCGATTGCTATGGTCCTGATATTATTGTATGAAAATCTGTAGAATTTATATATTAAAATATTTAAATATGGGACAGTACCATTAGGGGAACCTTATTGGCCCTTTAGTCTGTCTTTTTGTCTAGGAAGGTCCATGTTGTGTAACTTTGATTGAAAAGCTTTAAAGTTATATCAGTAGTCCTTAATGTATCAGGTATGTTGCTTTTAAGTACAGTATTTTAAGGTGCGTATGACATCATTTCGTTAAACCAGTCTAGACAGAAGTACAGTTTTCAGAGAGTATTTCAGGTTCAATTACTGTACACATGTTGTTCAGTTTTCTCATGACTCTTCACGAGTAAAAGCACCATACTGTGTAATTCTTTAAGGACATGTAGGTCATTCTAAGTATGCATTTGTATCATATTACTATTATACCACTTGTGTAACTGCAGAGATGGAATAGTTATTAAAAAAAATGACAACTCCTTACAAACCATTTCACTATTAACGATGAAGCAAACAGATGTCTATGTGGAGCATCTTTTTGAGGGTGTTATCAAGAAGAGCATCTGCCCCCCCAAACAAAAGGGACATTCATGCCTCTGCCAAGTATCTGCAGAGGGAAGGGGCAGGCCTCAGAGAGGAACGACATATGATGATCTTATCAATGGGAGGAGGGAAGCGATGGAGGAGTTTAGGGGTGGACCTGAGAGCTTGCCCTTTGGTCAAATTTTCAGCTACTCTTAGCCATTTTTGTACTAGGTGTGGAGAGAGTCGGAGTGCTTAAGGACCTGTGGTGCATGCACTAATGCAAATTATCGAAATATAGCAGAATAGATTCTGTGTATCAACATTATGTTTAATGGTTTTTGGTTTATTAGAAATGTAGGTATATTATTTTAGGAATAAATGGCATGTATCTTTGTACCATTGTGCAATCATTCCATTTACACAGCACAGTCTTACGGGATAGTTAAATCGTTAAGCTTTCTGAAAGGGTTTTACTTGAAATATTTCCTTAAAAGGGAAACCTGACAGTGGGTTCAAGACTCCCTAGAGCAGTAGATAGGACTGTTTTTATTCCTAAATTACTTCAGCATAATTTTTATTCTCCTTTGAATCAAATTGAACGTTGATCTCTTGTGCTTAAAAATCTAATAGGAAATTTTGAGTATAACTGCATCTTTGTATCAGAAGAAGCCAAAATAAACCCCAAAACGTAAGCATAGTCCTTGCTGCACAAAGTCCATACCTGATCAGGCTCCTTTAATGAACCAAAGCCTAACACCTACCCCATGACCACGTTGAGTTTTCTTCACTTCGTGGACTTTTGGATAGACTCTGTCCAGATACAGGAAACGGCATCAGGTCCGACCGCACCCTCTGGGACACCTGGATCAACACCACTTTTTTTTTCTTTCTTTTTTTTTTTGTATACAATCAGCTGCATCAGGTTTGACTCCACCACCAGGATGTTTGGTTTAACCCTGCTCAGGTACAAAAAGCTGCATCAAACCTTTAGTCTACAAGATCCAACATTCATCATACAAACATTAGGTTTCAGGATCCACAAAGCATGGATATTTTTGTAGTGATGCAGGTGGAAGCTTACAACCAACCCTCACTCATTTGGAAGTAACAACATTGCCTAGTTTCTCAATTTTACAAACACAGTTAAACTCATTTTTTTCATGGTGTGAATGCAGGTGTTAAACATACACCCAAGTAAAAGTAATAACCATATTAGATCACTACATCAAAAAGATCCTTGTACTAAGGATTTTTACAGATAACAAGGATAAATAAAAAAGGAACGGCATCTGTAACCGTTGAAAAAGATGTAATCTTCCTTGCGCCTTGCCCTAGATTTAACCATTCCTTAGCTTGGCTTGTTTGCAAGACGGTGTTAAATCAGTAGAATATCATTCCCATAACCACCTGAACAGCCTTAAGGAAAATATCCTGCCAGAAATGCTCTTCACATTCTAGCTCTAAATGGTCCAGTGGTCAGAGTGAGCAATCTTGTCACGACTATTTCTGACCTCAACGATCCAGTGGCCTATGCCACATCATTCTTCACGGACTCACGAGCTTACATCTCCAAACATGCAGACACACACAGCTCTGACCGCACATGCTGGAGATAAGATGCCGCTGGATGACACCACTGTTTATCCCCTCGCAGTGTATCTGGAATGGTGATGGCTGTCTGGAAAGCGGCAGCGTTTTCCCAGCCCTTCCATGATGGATCAGTGCGGATATTCTCCTGCCGTATATCTCGATCTCATTATCCATAAAGAGACGACATCTAAGCGCTGGTGCCGAATGGAGGGACGGAGGGAGGTGTTGATTATGCGTCCCAGGGGCTGGCTGTGATAGCGGAGTCTCCTCTCGGGTCCGTTTCGAATCTACAACAGCTGGGAGGAAGCGGCCTTGGAACAGCCCACAAACGACTGGCAGACGATCACAATCCAACTCCAAACCCTCCTGCTACACACTCACACCGCTCTAAACAGATGCATGGATACACACCAACCGCAGCAAGGGCCGCACTGGAAGTGTCAAAACGAAGCATGTGCGTGTCTTTTAAGGCCAGGAGGTCTCATCATAGTAGAGACATACTCGCAATCAGGACGTGTGGAGAGGGTTTGCGTATGTACTTTGAGATTGTCTCGCAGTAAAATCGAAAGAGATGCTAAGTAATGAGCGGGAACCTTCCTTTTCATAGCTTTGTTTTGTACACTAAGGTACAGATTGCTCTACTGAGCTTGACTAATCCTTACAGATTTAAAGATTCATATCTCTGATGTCTGATAACTGATGCAACGTTTGTCGTTTATGTGAGAAGAGCACGAAACTACAGTAGACCAACGCTTTCTATGTTGATCTGTGATCTATATAAAATCTAATTCATTTTATAGTTGAGTTGGACATTATCCTGTACATTATATTGGATGTTAATCAACAAAACACTTTTAAGCAAAAGACACTGTCTTCCAACAACTTCATTGCACGCAAACAATACAACAGGATAAATACCAAATTATCAATCAAGTTCACAGCCTTACGTAGTCAACCACCTGGCAGGTTCTCATTGAAAAGCACAGCAAGTACTAATCTATGATCATCAAATCTATGCAGTGTAAGTGACAGCGCTAGCACAGGCTGACCAGCTAATGCAAATAATGCCACGTTTTCTTTATCCAATTAGATCAGGCTTGTTTAGTGACCTATTTAACGAATCTCCCAGATAACGCTGTCAACATAGACGCCAGTCATTTACATATGATGGCAAGCTCGTAAGCGACCTCTTGGATACGGGGTATCACAAGGCGTCTGTGATATTTAGCAAACAAGTCACCTTATGCACAAGCAAGGGAATGCTGGTGAATTTCCATACCAGCAAACCAACAAGGCCAAGTGCTAGTGAGACACGGTTGATATTTAAAGAGAGAGAGAGAGAAAAAAAACGCCCTGGAGTAGGTCAGTATAAAGTTCAGGGCTCACGTTGGTCCGTCAGCCTAACAAAGAGCACCAGAGATTAGCATCCGAGATTAGAAGGCAGATGATATAATATTTATTCCAGATTTTATGGAGTGCTTTAGTGTCTGAATTCAGTTTGAAAGTACCTAATGATATCCTTTATGACCTTTTCCTATTTAGCAGTTCATTGCCCACTGCCAAGGAATCATCTCGCAGTTTTAAAAGAGTTAAACGAAGTCAGCAGGGACTAATATCACAACTAATTTTATTTTTAATCCACAAGACACATGTCCCGGAAGCACACGCTTGAGCTGCATTTGAATTCGGACTACATTCCTTCCAAATCTATTCTCATGATGCAGAGATGTCGTTATCATAACTTTTTGATTAATCGCCATCCTGAAAAAAAAGAAAAAGTACACTAAATCAGCCTGATAAGATAGCGAGGCTCAGGGAGCTAGCAGAGCGTTAGCCGTAGCGCAGCTAATTAAGGCTGAGATCTGCGCAGCTCTAACAAGAGGCCTTGGCCCCTTCCTGGAAAAACAGAAATAGACCCAGCAGAGGCAGCCAGAAAGCCTGTAATGTCTCAGCTCGGCTTTATCAGCGAGGGGGAGGCGCTCGTTCAGGAGAGGTTAGCATCCTGTCGCTTCGATAAAGTCCATCTGATGGAGAGCAGCTATGAGGACAGGTGGACACAGCGTGGAGTTTGTGTCATACACACTTCACACAGGCCTCGCTCACATGGCTAAGGAAAGAGGCCCATTAGAAGAATTATCAAGCATTTCTCAGCATGTACATAGATAGTTTTCTTTTTAACAGTCGTGGAGTGATGAGCAGGTGAAAGCGGGAAAGCGATCTCGGATCAAGTGTGATCTTTAATCAGGACGAGTGATTTCTTGTCACAGGCGTGACATCATTCTGATTCCTGATTAGTCAAAATATTTAATTTTGAACGGACATCAGTTCCTCCCATAGCTGTGGAAACGTGTCACCAAATGCACGGTACTGCTCAGGTTTTCTTCCAGCTACAAATCCATCTATTGCTTAATGTTTTCATTAATGCATAAACACAATAAACAATAAAGTCGTTATTCTAACCACAGATCACAATGACTATACAGTTTGACACATTGAACAGTGTGGAAATTGGTGACACCAAACCATATTAGAGTCTGATGTATTTGATGTATTGCATTTTTAATTGTTGCATTCTTAAATAATTTGCATCACTTAATTGTTATTTATAAAATGCTTTTCTTTCTTTCATTTTTCTTGAAATAAGGTAAGAAGTCTAGTGTGCATTCTGTGGGTTTAGTTTAGTTTAGACCAAGTGCCAAAAGTAAAACATAAGAAGAAATCTCAGCTTGTTGGACAAGTGTAACACAAAGTTGTTGAGGTATTAATTTCATAAACCCTGACAGCATGGTTTGATCCCAAGCTCGGGTTAGTGTTATGGTAAAGTTTCCCAGTGTTCCTCTTGGTTTCAGTATGAGGGTTCATCCAGGTTATCTGGTTTCTTCCTCCTATAACTATGCCAGTAGGATTATTGGTAACTTTTAAATCAACTATTTAATAGTGTGTGCCTGCAGTTCCATGATGGATCCCCCATTCCAGGTATATTCCTCAGTGTTTCCAGGATAGGCCTCAGATCTACAGTTGGATAACGAGAAGGACTTATTTAGTAGATTGGCTGTAACTGATCCGAAGTTCTGCTTTGTCTCACAGGAGAACTCGACCTGCTGAACAAAGATGGCGAGCGGCGAGTCCAGAGTCGTCAGCAACTTCCCGTAGGGACAACATGGGGACCGTTCGATGGCAAGATCGAGATGAGCACTGATGGAACAAACCTGGTACGTTCCAGCTCAGGCACAATAATGATTAATTCTAGAAATAATGTATTTTGTGAAACTGGTGCATGAACTTAAACACATGGTTAATGCATCATGTCCACGGCAACAACACATATACTGTATAAGTATACACTTGAAGTCATAGTTGCATATAAATTTTTTAAAAGGTTGGAAAATAAACCTGGTCAGACAGATATAAATATCTAACGTGGAAACAGACACACAAAACCCTTTTCACATGCTTGGGGCATAAAAAACTAAAATAAGAGAATGTAACGAAGATAGAAACCACTTTATTTGTTTTAAATTTTAATTCTTAGCCTTAGACTTTTTTTTACACATACTGTATATATAGTACTGTGCAGCAGTCTTGAGCCAGACCTTATTTCTTCATATTTTGCTTCCAAAGAGCCAGACTTTCTTCTATTTTTAATGTAGTCTTGAGGAATCGTTCTCCAGGCTTCCTGAAGGCCTTTTTTAGCCCTCATTTTCAGTCCAGCCGCTGTACTCGAGCAGTTTCAAAGAAATGTTTTTTGCTTGTTAAACCACACTGTGACCTATGAATCATTCAAGTGTAAAATCATCTAACTAAAGGCATGAAGCAGTGAGAAACAGGTGCAGATGATGACAGATGATCAGTCTGGAGATTAGTATACTGATGCTGAGTGGTTGACAAAAGACGAGAGGGGAAATGAGGTCGCTGCTGAGGTTGTTATATAAACAACCCATTTTTAAATTATCTTTAGGCACTTTGCAACCTGTGACTGTAAAACATTTGTTCTCATTTCTTTAATTGAATCTACATCGTTTAATTTTGTTTCATTTAAAGAGATTCAGGATGGTTCAAGACTTGTCCGCTCTTCAAATTCCTTGGTTTCCAAACGTCAGACTCGTTCCCTGCCAGACTCGTGTTATTTTTCCCTCAAAGTTCCACAATTTCCTCGTTCTGCTTTCTAGAAAGTTCCCAGCACGGGAACATTTGAGCCGGTTATGCTGATTTAATGAAGAGAGAGCACGAGAGGGAGAGAAATGAAAACCTCCCATGACATTTGAACACAAACCAAACACATGGCTGCGACTGTCTCCGAGTCAAATTGGCCTCCAACAGAAGCCTTTGAAGTGGCTCTATTTTAACCATTTAATCTGCATATTTTATGACTAAGTGCTTTAATTGGTGAATGTTGAGTGGGGGCCAAGCCTCGATTGAACAAAATTATGATCTGTTATGTTTGATGGTAATTTTCAGGCCGGCTCAACAAAAAGCAGTAAGTGTTAAGTTTCCTTAAACTGTTTAAAAAGGTTGAGAAAGAGAGCGAGAGAAAGCGTTGACCCTGATGATCCGGAGTCCTTTAGGCTTAACCATTAATTTTGAGTGCCGATTAATTAAGAAACACGTATTAAAAATGGTAACGGAACTTAATTTTATCCCGGGATGAAACATAAGGACGTGTCCATGCGGAGTTCGGTCTCTGAGGCGCTGTTCTCTGTGTATGACTTTATTCACTTATTCAACACTTAACAGCAACACAAGTCAAAAATAGACCTAAAATATTTAGGGTTAATTTACTGTGCAGTAAAATTTAACATTTGTTAACCTGGAGTGATGTTGTACATACTGTATCCTCACTGTCCATTTTAATAGGAATAACAAGCTGAAGAACATTTTATCTGTACATTTGATAATATAATGCAATTAATTTTCATATTGACTGATTGACCACTGCTGAAGAAGATCTGATATACTACATAAAATATCTTTAAGATCATGAAAACCGTTCATTAAGTTTAAATGTCTCTCTGTTTGAATTCTTGTTTAACGTGCACTGTATTCCACAGTGAGTAAAGTATTATATCTGTTTCATTAATGAAGTCAGAACAGTGATGAGCTTGAGTATGACCCGTGAAGGTTAGAATGGTAAAAATAAAACGAGATGACGGCAGAGATCAGCCATTCTTGCTCACCAAGCGAAATTGTCATTTTTATAAAAGGTGACCCTTATCTGCTCTTCTTTTTTTTTCTTCTGAATTTCTAAGCCATTTTTAAGAACGCATGACCCTGACTGCTTCAAAATCAGACCATTTCAAGCACATTTGATTGAAGATACTGAGGTAACCAGGCGATAACCACTCGGTGTTGGTGTTTGGTGGGACATGAACCATCACCTCACTATCTCTTTGTCGTGATACCGCCTGATAATCGGAACGTGATTGCTCATTCTTGTGGAAAAAGGAGGTTGTGGGTTCATTCAGAACTGATCGGATCCAGTCTCAGGAGGTGGCTGAGCAGGTATCGAGGCTTGAGCGGGCCAGGAGTCCGACTCAGAGTCTGATGGATGAAAGAAGGAGGGGTTAAAGTACAGAGATGGGATTACAGTAGGCTGTGGTAAAATTGGAGAGAGAGTGAGACGGGCAAAAGGACGTGTAAATATAAACATTTGTACAATGTCTCCAATAAGGTTTTACAATATATTGTATATATATACATATATATTTTGTTTTGTTTAGTTTTTTTGTAGATATTATTATTATTATTATTATTATTATTATTATTATTATTATTATTATTATTATTATTAAAAGAACTGTAGTTGGACATCGTTCCTGAAGCCTTTGTGAAAGTTCCTCCCATCATTCAAGTGTGCAATATACTAAACATTATCACAATTAAAATTATATTACATAGGGAATAAAACATGACAAGACATGCTGTTATGGAAAATAAAATAAAAAACCTGTCTCGGTTGGGTGACACTTTGTTACAATTCCAAAGTTGATCTTTTTCCAATAACAGCACATTTTAAAGTGGCTTACTGCTCTTGCACTACAGTGTTTTTCCAGTGCTAACAGTGTGTCCTCATTAACGACAGCTGGTTCCCAGGGGTTACAGTGGGATTTGGAAAGTGGGGGAACCCTAAAACCCAGTGTAGCAGTGCAGCAGGGAAATCGACTCGCTTCAAAACAAGTCAGACGCGCATGTGGCTTTTTCCGCCGCGGGTTTTGAGACAAAAGCGCAAGTGATGTGCTTTTTCACCCGCCTGACTTGACTTATGATAGTAATGTAACACCATATGTTAGGTTCTGATTTGTTGAGCGAGTTTCTCGATGGTAGGAGCCTGAAGGAAAGCGAAGCTGCAACCAAACCGCAACATGCGAAAAGTTAATTTAACAGTTTGCTTAACATTAATATGAACTAAAGATCATACAGCGTTAAGTTCTGAAATCTTTGGTATGAACTAGCAATCTGATTCTTCTTATTTTTTATTTATTTTTCTATCAGAGGTGCTGGAGGTCACATTCATCTCTGTGGATGTTATTGATAAGTTTTAGTAATAAAGTACAAGCAGATTATTAACACTATCATGACTCTTCATTATAACCAGATGTTTGTCATCAGTACTGTCATGTGAATAAATTTAACATGAATTAATGTTATGGATGGATTTGAATAAAGAGTGAGGACACAAAGAAAGTGTGGAAAACAAGGTGAGATCGGGGAGTCATGGGGAAAGTGAGCGTGAAACAGAGAAAAAGGCCTATAAGAGGTACAGGAAGGGGAGGCGGTGGATGAGGGAAGGACTGAGGGCATCTAAAGGGTTTGAGGAAGTGAGCAGAGACCAGGCGGACGCTCCGAGTCGGATGCTGTGGTCCCAGTAAAGCGTGGCTTGGTGTGTAGGAGGGTGTTTGCAGGTGGGTAAATGATCCGTTCACATGATTTATGAGTCAGTAAGTCACTGCTGACAAACGCTCCAGTTATTGATTGAATACAGTGAAGTGTTTACTCTGAAGCTGTTTAAAAAATGGTACTGTCCTCTGCATATCATATTCTCTATTTATGGATATTTTATTTGGTCAAATTAGTTTTGTCAGTATTTTACAGTATATACTGTAAATGTTTATCTCATTGTCTCATCTCATGTCTCATGTCTATCATTTGTATACCATTTTCACTTCATTTCAATCCATTCATATCTTTACTTTTACTTTTACATTTACTTAAACTGGTCAGGTCAACCTTGGAGTGAATAACAGGAAACATTTAGGAAAGTGAAAACTACCTGTATTACTTCATAGTATCCCCTGCTACACTAAAACACGTATCCCAGCATTTCACTTTGCTACACTCTTTCTTTCACATTTCACAGTTTTGTTAATTTATGTTGTATGCACACAACATGACAATGACAATAAAAGCCTACTTGACTTGACTAGACTAGTGCTTGGATACTATCAAGGTAGAAAGTTTTCTCAGTACCCCAGAGCCCTGATCAGACTGCCGGTTCATCTCTGAAACGCCGGCCTCCCAGGAACTCCTTTAATGGCCCAGACGTGTGAAAATGGCTTGCCGCGAGGTCAGGACCATACAGAGATGTCTCAATAACTCCCAGCGGAGTTCTGCTTGTGAATGATTGTGTGTACAGTTTCCATGGACAGATGTGTCTCTTCTGCAAGTTGGCCACAAGTTATCTGCCGAACTTCAAAGATCAGGTGTTCCACCCGCTAAATGTTCACGGGAACGACTGCAGTGGACTCCGAGCCACCTCAGCCAGGATCATCATTCGCGGATGTACGGACTTTTTTGTAATGTTTGCACCACTTAAATGTTTTACTGCAGCTGAGTCTCATCACAGTACTTTCCTCGAAGTCTTTTGTAAAAGTCAATTTTTTTTTTTACGCCGTCATTTCCAAGAAATTTCCTGGTTTGACTTGAATGCGCCTGGTACAACAGTGAAATATTACATATAACTATAAGATGCAAACCTAAGAAAAGGAGACATCAATAAAATGTAAGCCGATTGGCTCTTATGGTAAATTTTATGACACATGAACACTCATCTGTGATATTTTTGCTTTGTGTGACACTTTATATTTAAAGTGTTTGCTTTGTTTTTATACTGTAGCAACTGTAGAAAAAAAAATTTTTCTTTAAATAAAAGAATGTTTTATACAAGCGACCATACACTCAAGTTCAGTAATCTAAAATCCAACATCAACCTGATTTCAATTGAGCATTAGTGGAGCGAGGAGTCTTGGGATTCTGCTGAAAATGTTGCTCCTGTGAATAAAACGTCTGCTTTTTGTGCACTCAGCACACATTAAGTCCTCGTCCAGACCTTTCCACTTGAGCGCTCTCGCTCAGACCTTTCTCTACTTTTTTTTTTTTTTTTTTTTTACTTCTTATTTTCTTTGAGTGAGTGACTGGCCATCCTGCAGAGCCTCTTCGTCTCACTCTCTTCTTCTTCCTGTTCTCTTCAGCCCTCTGTCTTTCTCATATCCCACAGATCAATTAGGTCATTAGAGCCCAATTACACAGCATGCCTTGTCCAGGTGAGCCACCAGTTTTCTCTCTTTCTCTCTCTCCTTCTCATGCTCCGTCACCCGCTCACACACACACACACACACACACACACACACACACACACACACACACACACACACACACACACACACACACACACCTCTCAAATTAACACAAATTGATGATGACACTGGGATATAAATGTCTGCTGAGCGGTGGTCGGTATGCCAGTGTGGGTCGAAGTTATCGAGTAGCAGGTGTCTCCATCACGGTAATTACCGGGCCTGGACTTACTGCCCGGTGTCTGATTTAAGTGTCCATAATTGATTTGGAAGCAGACTAATAATGGAACCTGTTTTTTAGGAGGGACCTCTAAAATGGCCATTAGTGTGCCTTTCAGGCTCGATGTGGCACTAATGAACGAACACGCTGCTAATTATGCACCCGAAGCCGGGCTCTGTTGTCGAAAAAGGCGCATCCAGGAGGTTAGGAAGTAAAACCTACCTCCATCATTGTTGTGGCGTGCATTACCTGCGCGGTGCATTCGGGAGAGGAAAAATGACAAGATACTTGTCTTTATTTCCGGCGAGAGGGAGGGAGAGCGTGAACGAGAGGCTTTTATTCTGTAATTTAGCGTGAGGTTAGGTGCGGAGGGCAAGAACGGGAGGAATTCTTCAAGCTGTCACTTCTCCATTTATCACCTCCCTCTGCTCTCACCACTCCCTCTGACAGGCTCATTGTTCGTGGCCCAAAGTTGAACAAGTATCGCAGTGGCCTGTTTTGTTTATTTATTTACCCTCCCCCCCTTACACACCAAAATTATATTTTTCTTCTTGTCATTACTTCATTAATCAGGAGCCTGAACTTCTGAAAAATGTTTTGTTTAGGAGGCTGCAATCTGTTTAGCAGTGCAGGGATATGTGTGTGTGTGTGTGTGTGTGTATACGTGTGATACAGAGTGTGTATGTGTGTATGTGTTGTTAATCTGTGCCTGTGGCAGGTTTCCCCTCCGAAACGCAGCACTAAGCAGCGGTATCGCGCGCCTATTGTTGTAGCCTCTGTCATAGCAAGGAGAGCCTGATGCAGGCCTGGACTGGCCTGATAAGGAAAGAGTATTCAACATGGCTGGAAAGGAGAATCAGTGGGACTTGAGAGTGGAGTGTGGATGGAGCACACACATGCACACATGCTCACACACACTCTGAAATGCATGCACACCCACGCTCTTTCTTATATCACTCACACACGCCGGACCAATTATTTACAGTTACATCTAATTATAAACGCACGCCGTCTTCCCACCCTCATAACTAAGGAAATATCTAAGCAAGAGACAAGCTGAAGCAGTAAATCTTTTTTACATATTTCCATCAGCTTATACTTTATCAGTCTAGAAATCTCCCCTGTCAGTGGCTGGTAATGCAGTCTGGTATCAGGCAGTAACAGGATTTTAATTCCATGTTGGGCACACAAATGACTTTGGCGTCCAGAATGTGGCTTTATCTAATGAAATATTAGGCGGAGAACCAATTTGTGATTGCATGCTTCAATTACTTGCTTGGGCTTTGCCCCAGTCGCCAGGCTGGGGCCACCTCAGATGGCTCAGATGGTAATGATCTTGCTGGGTTGTTTTTCCCCTAGAAACATTGCTATTTATTTTAAATTCTTTTCCAAAAATGCCAGAGTGTGCAGTTAAACAAAATTTATCTCTGAATCGCAACTTGATGTTGCGTTTTAGCTCCAAATGCATACCACACCATCTACACTGTGGTCATGATGATCAAGTATTAATAATGTAAAATGAGGAAAAGTAAACAAAAAAAGAACATCACTACATAACAAGTTCGATGACCAACCTACCACTGAACACTGAGCCAAAGCTCAAGAAGACTTCCTTTAAAATATGCCTCTTAGCTTCCTGGACCATCCAACTCCAGAGGGATATAGAGGACCAGGGTCATGACCTTGCAGAGGAGGGGTATATGGGATGCATTGTTCTTTTTTTTCATCTCTAAAGGTCCCCCTCTCAGTGAGACGACAGGGTTGCATTCGTCGCACACAGCGTTTCCCAGGGCTACAGCTGAACAGTGCTTAGATAATACATAGTCGACTTCATCTACAAGTGAACCTGACATTCACCCCCCAATACCCCACCCCTGTCTTTTTTTATTTCCTCCATCAGCTCAGACAGGCAAGCAGATACGGCGCAGGGACGATAAGCCGCAGCGCATTGTGACTCAAGTGACGGCAGCGTCGCTTGGCACGATTGCAGGAAATGATGTGATCGCATTTACCATGTCGCCAAATGCAGCGCGATGACTTGAGTCAAAGTTCGTGAATGCCATCCGCTGATACATGCCGCAAAAATGTCATTTGATAACGTCTCTTTTCCCAGTTCTTGGGTGCAACACTCTAAATAGATCTACTTTTGGAAAAAAAAATTTGGAATGGGTGTAATATTTGGCATGGTTTCTTAAGAATTTTGCTCAAAGCGTGATATTTCCAATTTCTTCGACAAGCACCTGGTGAGTTCAGCTAGATGATCTCAGGATAGGGAAATTCCAGCAAGAGGTGGCATTTTCAGGAGTCTACTGTTTTGAGAGCAGGACATAGATGGAAACGTATAAGTGTTTTCCAGTTATGTTTTTAGCTAATGAGATGAGAAGTTCCCTCAAGTATAGTAGCCTGGCCTGATCTTATCGGACAAGGTAACTGATTCACCATTGGTAAGCACTTTATCCTGGTCACGGCTGCAGTGGATACCCAAAAGTACCACACAATACAGGGTAAAAGTTGTGAATACATACTTTATGGCACACCAGTTTATTTAAAGGAACAGACCTTCAGACCTAGGGGTAGTATAGTGTAGCCAATCCAAAAAGCATGTTTGAGAGGCAGGAAGAAACCAGAGAAACCGGGGACAAGGGAAATTCCACACAGAAGGTACTTAACTTTGCTTCAAGATTGACCCAGGGACAATGGAGATGTCAGGAATCAGCACTACCCCTTGTGCCTTCATGCTACCCTTTTAGGTAACCCAGATCAGAAAGTATTTAGTAAAAGATTTTGGAGGAGTATGTCTCTCAAGTTAGGCAAAACTGCCGAAGAAAGGCCTAAAAGAAATATTCGAAGCACTGTGATAAAAATCAGACTACCCTGTTCATCTAATCACCTTTAATTTCCCTTCATCCTGAATTCATATGATTTAACTATGGGAAAACAGAAGTGTTTTGTTCCATATACAAATATTTGCAAGTGTATTGAAATCAAGGAGCATTTGGTGATCTTCAGGACATTAATCCGCTTTAATCAGGACACAATCAGCAAGACTGTACACAGTAATTTCTCCCTTGGTTTGTACAAGGAGATCTTGCCAAAGGTGTGGCCATACACCAATAAACTCTACGGCAAGCATAGCCGAGTGTGATTGAGAGGGGTATGAGCGGCACCAGCTGCTTTGCCATCTGTCACTGTCAAGGCTCCCTTTATGGGACACCGAAGCATCTTCCTCGAAAAAGCAGCCGAGATAATCCGCAATTGTTCTTGTTCGCAAACACAAGTCCCCCATTGGAATTCCACATTACACTCCAAGAGCGAGCTAATTGGTAGCAGAGCGAGTGAAGTGGGCGAGGTGGCTGACTGACCCATTCACACACAAACACACACATTTTTAAGTATCAGTAACTGTTTGTGACATTTGAAATTGGCAGTCCTTTTTACAAGTCCATGTGGTTAATGTTGAATGCGTTTTCCTTGTGTCCGTGTTGTTGTTTTTTCCAGTCAATTTGCAGCATTCTAGAGTGGCGTTTGATTTTAATCTTGTTTTCAAATGCGATGTATAATTCATAACATGACTTGGTTCCCTGTCTTAGATCTGACACTTCAATCTCATGGTGTCCCTGTGTGTCTCGTTGGCTGAGATATCAAAGCTTTAACCTTGCTTCTTTCCAAAAAAAAAAAAAAGAGAGAGAGAGAGAGAGATGGTAGCTCTTATAACCCCCACCACCCTCATGCCCTTTCCATCTCCAACCTCAGACTTGGTCGTATTTCCAACCTTCTCTAAAACTTGCGGTCATCCATCCACGCTCTCTTTTTTTGGATGCCAATGATCCTCCCATCCCATCACTCCAGATGGAGAAACAGCACAGAATGAAAGTATTCAGTGTGAAAATCATGGTTATTTTTCCTGCTCGCACGGTCATCTGGTGCGCTATCGCAGACGGTTGTCTCGTGGGATAAAAACGCCCTACAGGGGCCAGAGAAGAGGACGTCTGGACAGCGTCTGGTCGTCTATCCTGGTGGTCTAGCACATCTTGTCTACAAGGCTGTCGAATACATACAGGAATATTTGGCTGCTGGGGTTGCTGGTGAACTTAATTGAGTGACAAAGAGAAGATGGAACCCTTCTTCTAGAATCCAGCGTTCGGAGACTCCTTGATAATGGAGTTCAGGTCTAATGCATTGGCAGGTGGCAAGTTCACCTTCTCTATCTTTTAGCCGTACCTCTGAGTAAATACTGCTGCTCTTTAAAGTGGATTTGTGACGGCTTCTCGCTCGAAAGCGTGGCCTTAAAAATCGTGCCATGCATCTAGTGCAGCCCTTCTGAGATTATGCAAATGGACGCCTCTGCAACAAAAGTGGCAAAGTTCACATCCAGTGCTGTCTTTAGCCTGGTTAAGTAATATCTTCGGCATCCGTTGGATTTTACCAGGCAGAACTTTGTAAAGTGTTTTAATAACCCCTTCTTAAAAGTTATACTTCACCAAACTTGTTAAGAATTTTTAAAAGGTCACTGTGGCCACGTCAGAGTTCAGAAATACTGCATATAAAAAATAAAAAAAAAGTAATTTAAAATATCGAGTTCATTCAATAGCACAGCGCTATTGGTTAGAAAGTGTTGATCAAGTTTCTATAACAGCACTTCTGACAGTAGTCTCGATGAGGTTAATATTAATGGGCTTGTTTTAATATGTTGATTGTAAAAAAAAAAATAAATAAAAAATACATGTAAAAATCATCGACATGGATTAACATGGACGTATATGTAATTATAGATGTTGGAATGTTTCACATGTTTGGAAGAGGTTTCCAGTTTAAGTACTGTAACATAACAGTAGAGCTTTTCAACACAAGATGCACGGAGGGATTTGAAAACTGTCAGCAACATGGGGAGCTACTATATGTTTACTTCAACGGATGTTGCTGTCGTACAGGAGTAAAACGCATCCGAACCGCTTGTTATTGGAAAGTAATTAGCTTTAAAGTGTTTATCGTGCCACAGCTTTGTGTCGGGCCTGATCACATTACATTAAACCCCCAAGCCTTCAGTACATGCAGTAGATTCAGCATCGTCTTCATCATGGTGTTAATAACCGTATTTACTAGTGTTCAAATACTATGTATTGGGGCGAAAGGTGGCCACTATGTATTGGACAAGCTATGTGAACAATCGAGCAATATATGGCGAATAAGTTGACGTCAAGGTATAAGTACCAACTTATGACATTTGAAGCCTAGAAATTTGTGACATCACACAGTCTCATAGCAATAATATCTCCGTTCTCATGCATAAGATTTTTTCTGAGGTTTATGTACTTTGCTTCGCGTAAGTGTGTTCGTGTTTTTAGAGGCGTTTAAGTTTGATCATGTTTAATAATAAAACATTGTATATTGATGCTTGAATCTTATTCCAGCCACAGCAATTTAACATCTCACAACTCATTCAGACTAAACATGACCTTTCAAGACGATATTTTGTCTGTTATTCGATTAAGATGGAAAAATTCTGAAATTCTTTCCCTTAAACGATCTGGGTTGCTTCAGCTCCACAGCTGTCCCAGTGCTACGTTTTATGGGTTCAAACATATGGATTGTGTTTTTGTTAATAAAGCATGATACGTTGGTTTATGTTGGCGTCCAGCTAACTATTAAGCCTTGGCTGAACTTCTCCCTATTCCAGCTTACCAGACACAAAATATACAACTCAGTTTCTCTTTACTGTTTAGCAATGGACAGCCCACTGACCCTGTTCTTTGAGTTTATTAGCATATACTGTATTTTAGATTTTAAAAATGGTCCATGTTGTAAGCAAAGTAAGTAATTTATTTTTCCTGTAGACATGTAAACCATAACATGCTAGGGCAATTAAATTCAATTTTATTTATATTTAGCGACAAACGTAGGGCAACGGTGGCAAGGAAAAACTCCCTGAGATGACAATATGAAGAGAGGAACCCGATTCAACAGGGAACCCATCGTCATTTAGTTGATATCAGATAGATATAGCAGGGAGCACTTTCCTTATTGGAGGCTCAGGTGCAAAACTGTTTGTGGGAATTTCAGTGCTAAAAAATTGAGTTATTGCAGTCACAAGACATAAGAGAAAAAACTGCCTGCATCAGCCGCGTCCAAGACCATCTTCATGGTCGAATATGACAAGGGGAATTTTTTTCATTAATTCATTTGTTTACATTCAACTTGTTACGCATTTCTTTTTTTATAGTTATAAATGATTTCAGAAAATGCCCAAGGTCCATCCCATATAGCGCTTAACTTTTAATAAATAACATTAGAAACTGAAATACTTTTAAATAGGATCATTTGGACCTGAACAGACCTTCGGAGGAACTCTACACTATGGTATGACTCCTACACGCGGAGAGACAGACTGTTATATCACTCTCTAGTAGTTTCTATAGTAATTAGGGCATTTTTAAAGTAAAATACCATGTTCACTACATTGCCATCTATTCCATTTTATTTTCTATCACATGACTATTAGAATAATTGTAGTTGATCTAAGGCTAAGTGATTGTGCTCCAGATGTAGTATTGTGAATGAATGCGAGAGAGAGGAACTGTGTGTGTGTGTGTGTGTGTGTGTGTGTGTGTGTGTGTGTGTGTGTGTGTGTGTGTGTGTGTGTGTGTGTGTGTGTTAGAGAGAGAGAGAGAGAGAGAGAGGTGGTCCTGAAGGCAAGCTAAGCTTGCAGTAAACTGGATGATTTTAGACTTGGAGAATAGTTCTGTGCCGCAAGCTTTGGGAGAATCTAAGATGCTTGGAATTGGCTACCACACACACACACACACACATACACACCCCTCCTTCATTCCCTTGATGCTCCTTCTCTTCTTTTTATTCATTGACACATATTTGATTGTCTGTGTCTTGCATTTCAGGAAGGGAAAAACACAGACAGATAACCAATAAGCCAGAAAGATATTCGCTCAAGGTCAGATAAAAGCTATTTAACGTCATTACAACGGCGTCTGTCGAACAGAATCAGGACAAGAGTCGAGTCACTCTCCCGCATTTAGTGAAGAAATCACACATTATTGACAGATTGCTGATGTGCTCTTTACGTTAATCCTTTACTTCACTGTCGATATCGAGTGTTGGCATGGCGCAAAGTATGTTATTTAGGTCAACACAAAGCTTTTCACTGACTGAATCAGCAAGCATCAAATAGGGTTTTTTTTTTTTTCGGCCAAAAAAAGAAAAGAAAAAGATGATTTCAAATCAATATACAGCATGCCGTCCATGTAGTTACTGCGAGTGCTAGAAAATAATGACTTGTGGGAACCTTAATGGGTGTTCCTTAAAAGATTGGCGGCAGCGGACACGCAGGCGATTCTGAATTTTATCGATTTCAAAAGAAAAAGTCAATTTAACAAAGTTGAAAAGAAAAAGCCAGGGGGGAGGAGGGGAGCGAAGGAGGGGGAGAAAGCATTCTTTTTCACTCAAGCAGTAAACTAAGTACGGCGCAGCGCGGCAGAGATTTCTCCCCCCCCTGCACACACACACACACACACACACACACACACACACACTCCCTTCTCCCATTATCTCCCACCTCACATTTGCTCTTAGGCAAGCAGTTTAAAAAGCCAAAGCGATTGAGCCAGTGATCCAATTTGAAATGCAGAAATGATTAGAGCAGCTTGCCTCATTTCATATCGAAAAAATTCTCTGATTTATGACAGGGCAGCCGCCAAGATCTATCTCCAAAGGGAATTAGCGTGCAATTTCTTCTTGCATATTTCTGTTATTTAGCCTCCCAATAGCAGATGCTGGCATTGAGGAAAAAAAAAAAACACACCAAGGAGGTATCTTTTCATTTTAGGCGATGAAACCACTGCCATTTTAAATGAGGGGAGAAAAAGGGAAAAAGGAATGACAGACCCGAGATGTGGCAATATTTCATAAACAGATAGCGATTTTGAAATACGGACCTTTTCTTTAGCATGTGAAAGAAGTAAATAAAAAAGGGGGAAGATAAATAAAAATCAGTGCTTCTTTCGGCTGTTTTTATTTATTATTTTTTTTTATTCAACTCATGATTGCTTCTGTGTTATATACTATATGTAGAACTATATAACAGGACAGAGGCATTTCTTTTCTTTTCCTCTTTTAATTCCTTCCTTCCTGCTGTAAGTCATCCAAGCCGCAGGCCAGAGGAAATATTAATATGCGGCGATAAGGAGAGCTAGAAGTAAATCTGCCTTAATGAAATTTCCAGTTGACCACATGCAATTTGTTTCATCATAGAGGACAACTAATTGCACAGGGTGTTATCAAGGTGTGTGAGGGCGCTTAAGGTTGTAAACACACATCTTAGGACAGGTCCAGTCTCTAACACGGACATGCACACCTCTCCTGCAAACACTCACCTCACACACATGTTCAAGGAGAAGGCGAGGTTTCTTCTGAAACGGGACCGGGGGTAGACCAGGACACAGAGCGTCAGTGCTTAAGGGTTTGTTCTGGGTTTTTTGTTTGTTTGTTTGTTTGTTTGTTTGTTTTGTTTTCCCCTCAAAAGCTAATTTTTGAATGATAGCTTAGGTTAATTTGTAAAGTACATTGATGTTTAACTTAAATTGTTAAATTAACTCTGTGTTTTTAATAATTAATAGTTTAGAAACTATAATTTTTTTTCTGGAAAAAAGTATTTAAAACATTTAACAGGTTGTTTTATTAATAAAATAAAGATTTATCAAAAGAAAAAAATTAACATCTTATTTAATATCTGTCGATATCTTTCTGTGGTGTTTTGCTATGATTTTCAAAAATTTGCTTGTTTGACATTCTTTGCTTTACTTCGCTTTGATTTTGTTTTTAGTTTTTTTTTTGGTTGTTGTTTTTTTTTCTCCTTTTTTTATTTTGGCGGTTTGTTTGTTTGGCTTTGCCACACTGCTTTCTGGTGGTGTTTTTTTTTTTTTTTTTTTATTTGCTTTGGGTTTTCTTTGATTAAGTTGGTTCATGATTCCCTAGACATGGTGCCAATCCATCGCAGGGCACACACACACACACTCACTCTTTCACGCACTACAGGCAATTTGAGAACGATTAGCCAAATGTGCATGTTTTTGGATTGTGGAAGGAAACCGGAGTACGCGGAGGAAACCAACCAAGCACGGGGGGGGGGCGGGGGGGGGGGGTTGAACGTGCAAACTCCATGGCGGGAATCGAACCCGGAACCTGGAGGTGCAAGGCGGCAGTGCTAACCACTATACCACTGTGCCGTCTCAACTTTTCATAATTGAAAAAAATTAAATGAATGAAACAAGTATAACCTTAACAGCCATGATGCATCATGTGTAATGTGGTGGATCTGAAGGTTTTTTTTTTAACCATTTTTTTCTTTAATTTGAAATTTAACAAATGTCTGTGTAACTTAGTACTGATGTTGCTAAATGAATTTTAATCATTTTAATTTCTGCCAAATAAAGTACAGCTTTAAAAGTTAATAAAAAACTGCTGCTCTTTATAGTAAAATCTTCAATCATCCTATTTCAGACAATACCTCAATTATTGATTTATCAAAAGAGGAAAAAGCAATTTATGTTATTGTCTATTATGAATCATTTTGTTCTTAACTAAGAAAAAAAAAAGTTAGAAATGTATGAAGAACAAAAAGGGAGACAGAGTATACTGGAAAGCAATATACCTTCCAGTCCTCTCCAGGATTGATTTGTGGCGACCCGGAGAGCACTATAAAGGGCTCCTGCGTGTCATGAAGGTCAGCAGTGCTATCATTAGCTCAGTAGAAGTCACGGACACCGAGAGCGTTACTGTTCGCTTTCTTCCCCTCACCTCCTTCAGCTGATCAGAGGATCACCGTATCAAGGGCGGATTAGCCGCGATTTGGGATTTGCGCAATCGGTTAATTTATTGCAGCGAAGGCAGGTCTCTTTCATCTACAGCAACATTTAATCAGAGTCGGGCACACAGGCTATTACAGGTTCCTCTGCTGCCATCAGCTCCATCACAATCCCCCCTGAAATTTCCAAATTATCTGGAACTGGCTTTGGCTTCACCATAATAAAAAAAAAAGAAGAAAAAAAAACATTAGAGCCCATTCCTGATAGGAGCTTTGCGCTTTTTCGCACCAGGCCAATTATAAATAGTGTGCTCCGTGAACAAGATGGGGAGGGGTGAGAAGAGTAGAGGAGAAGGGAAAAAAAAGAGAGGAAGTAAAAAAAAAAATATCGGATGTGAAAGGGGAACTTTATCGCCAGCCCCGGCTCTCGCGTTCTGATCCAAATCCTAGCAGCTGAAAATTTATATTAGATCTTATCGTGCGAGCCTAAGTCGGGGAAAAATCAATAGAGGTTATCTTTTATGTCGCAGCGACTTGTGGAAATATTGATTTTCATTTTATGGCGAATTTGGAGCATCGGTTGGTAATCACTGGGCCGCTGACTTCACTGTTTCGCCCACTGTATCTCTTACACGGCAAGCAGCAACCGAGCCGGGATGAAAAACGAGAGAACATTGAGACGAGGGGGGAGGATAGAGGAGCTGTGAGGGGGGCAAAACACACACACACACAGTGAAACTAGCTATGAAACTCACTACCACTACTGCAAGTGACTAAATCCTTCAAAACATTCTCTGTTCATACATATTCCCAGTAGACGCTCTTTTTGCAAATCTGTTGTGCAGATGTTTATAGAACTACATACATTCTCCCAATTTGGTCATGCGCCAGTTCCCACCCACTCCCCAGCTCTCCCCTCGCGTATGGATAATATCCATGAGCTAACACCTGCTTCCTTTGAGGCACGTAAAGCCGTCCTCATACTGCATCAGGAAAGGGCTATCTGTCCTCTTCCACATACATGAGCTCACAGAGTGATTGCCTGATTGGCTAGAGCGAGAGAGAGAGCAGTAGAGAGAGTATGCCAACCTAGGGTTAGGTTGTATGAGGGGACAATTTTGTGAGTGGTAAACGCTTCCCTACGTTACTGACACTGACTGGATTTGTCACAGTCATGCCATTAAAAATCAGTAAAACTTTTACCCAGTAAATTAAATAAAGCTATATTTCTATACAAACGAACTGAAAATAGTTTACTGTTTCAAACCTACAGAATATTTTACTGTAAACTTTGCAGGCCCTGCTGTTCACTTTAGTTTAAAGAACGTTTCCGGTAGCTATTTTGAGAAAAAAAACATAGAGAAATGTTAATAATAGTTAGACATTGTTTTAGCCTTTGGACCATGGTGTTAAATGTGTTAAACACTTCTCCCTTTTCCCCTTTAAATTCTCAGTTAGAACTTTGGATTGGTCAGAAGGTGTTGATTGGTTTTCAATTTGCATGCATTACCAGTCAAAACTTTGAACACACCTCCTTATTTTGATTAGATTTTAAAATGATGAAATAACTAGAATTATTTAATTAAGTAACAACAACAACAGTAAGCTGTTCTGGAATAGGTCTTCCAAGAACAGTATTGTCGAGTGCGTTTGCAAAACCCATCAAGCACCATGATGAAACTGGCTCTCATGAAGACTTTCTCAAGAAAGCAAGACCAGAACTTACCTCTGCTGCGGAGGAGAAGTTCATTTAGAGTTACCAGCCTCAAAAATCACCAATTAATAACCAGCACCTCAGATTAGAGTCGTTACTATATGAAGGTTTTACAGGGCATAAATTGCAGACACGTCTCAGTATCAACTGTACAAAGGAGATTATTGCATATTGTGGACGGCTTCAGCGTTGTTTTACAGTGTAGAACGAAATAAAAATCAGTGAAGACTATGGAATTAGAAGGTGTTCAAACGTCTGATTGGTAGTGTATACAGTAGAGTATGTTAATATAATTGTTGACATGGTGATGTTATTGAAGTCTTTCAATACAAGTTAGCCTTGTATTTTCCTTTTTTTAGCATGCAAATTTGGGACACACTGATTAATGCCGCGCGGCTTAAGAACATGCAATGCCTTTCCACAAAATGCCGCAAAATACAATCATAACAATGTAATGTGAGCAACGGTGTTGCATTTTACATCATATCCCAACCCACTGAGGTGAATCACCCGTTCCAAACAAGCGCTAGCAGAAGTAATGGTGTCTCATGAGAGAGTGTCCTATGGAAATATGGCACCAGTGAGAGAGAGTGCCAAGCCGGTACACTACCCATTTTCTGTTAGCTAAACCATTTCAGTGGTGCCCTAATGAAGGAGAGCCTGAGGGTTGGCAAGTAATGGCCTAGAAAGCCTGACATTTTGCCTGCCAGTATTAGCAAGAGCTACTGTAACAGCAGTGCAGCTCAGTGATGATGTACTCCAGGCTCTCATTGCCCTTTGTATGGAGGGTGGAAATGCCATTTGGAAAAGAGAAAAAAAAAATACAAATTGAATAAAAATCAAGTGGAGAATAAATACAACAGCCAGGCAGCCGCAGTGGCCCCGTGTCCACATCAGGGCACATGGAGAGTAATGCCCCCTATTTCACTACTTTTGATTTAGAGAAATAACTTCAAGCTCGACCCAGGCGCCCGAGAAAGAAAAACGATATTGCGCATTCAGAATAACTCGCCGGTGCATTACGGCACCTAACCTCCGCCGCCCTTTGAAATGGAGACCGATTCTTTAAATTCTTCCCGGCCCGAGGAGCCGATAAGCAATTGGACAACGCGCCCAAAGTTCACCTCGGCTTTCTCTTCTCCGCCGAAAGCCATCTGCATTCTTCCCGTAATTTTCCCAGGCACCCGAGATCAGCGGCTAATCGGGAGAGATCTGACACCGGGATCACCGCGCAAAATATTTTCCCATAATTCTCAGTGCAAAAGCTGGTGCATCGTGTAAGGCCCTGAAAAGTCTCAGGGAGGAGTAAAAAAAAAATTTTTAAATGGGATGCTTGTTTTTCCCCTCTTTCGGCATTACAAAAAGCGTTCATGTTTATAGCCGGATGCCAGTTGAGCATATCATGCTCTTAATAATGTGCTTCCTAATCACCTCTGAAGTAAGTTAATGCCTTGTGTGTGTGTGTGTGTGTGTGTGTGTGTGTGTGTGTGTGTGTGTGTGTGTGTGTGTGTGTGTGTGTTATCTCTTCTCCTACAGAAAAGCAAGGCCCCAGTCCCAGTGGTTTTGAGCTCAGGCCCCAGGTGGCTGCTGGATGTGACTTGGCAAGGAGCAGAAGACAACAAAAACAACTGCGTGGTGTACAGCAAAGGTAAGATCCCGGGTTTATCACTCCACCACACACACATAAACAGGCACACACATATCACTCCCTTTCTTTTTGTGTTCCATCTTCCATATTTGAATCGCAGCACGTAAAGGGTGCAAGAGACAATAGTGATGTAAAGTAGTGTTTACCTTAATATCTTACCTTTTCATGTATTTGTGTTCATATATTTGTCATGTGGTTGGAAAAGTGTGTAATGTGGATGCGACTAGTGTAACACTAACTAGTGTTCCAGTACATTTAGTCAAATGCTTTTGACTTCTCGTCAGCTGTGTCATGTTAATTTTTTTTGTTAGGAACATGGTAGGAGCACCAGCTCAGGGAGGGAGGTAATATTTTTACAGTAGTAGCAGATACTGACAATATAATAATATTTAGTGCAATAGGCAGCTTTATTTCCCCAGCACATGGTGGTTAATGTAAAATCCATTATATAAGCAAATTACAGGTTCTACCATGGCTGGCTTGACCACGGTGGAGAAACAGTGGTCGCTGCGGTATAATTTAGCACAAGTCCACAGAGAGAGAGTGGTTTTTGGGCTGTTGCAGCAAGACACAAAAGGGATGAGATCCATTTGAGTAAGAACTTGACGAAAAAAAAAAATAGACAGATAAATGGAAATGCATCATAGTGAGCATTGTAAAAACAAACAAACAATTGAGTTAACCAGTAAAGAGGTGGCACACAAGCAGACACGTGTCGTGGCGAAATTTTGACGTGTTCTACTATCTATAGTTTTGAAAACTGAAATGTTTTTTTTTGCATCTAAACCAAAGGTAAAGCTTCCATCGCAGTCTGCCTACTATCAAACGTGAAACGAGAGAAACCTGGATAAAAAATTTTTTAACTGTGCTCTTTAATTCAGCAAATTTTGTTACTGAACAATAAAAAAACATATATTTTATTTTATAAACTTAATTTTCAGTTTAAAATGTATTTTATAAATATATAGCTCAATTTTATTTGAAGTATGAAATTGTAATTTGTAGTGTAATTTTATTTTCTTTGTATTTTCTGATTTTTTTTTTTAATGAAGGTTACCGACAGTCGACTAAGCGTTTCACTGCATGTCATGTTGTGTACAGTTGTGTATGTTCAATTGAATCAAAATTGCCAAAATTTGTGATTCGCAGCTGTATATTGTCACAATGTCATAGGAACAATATTTTGGATGTTTTCCACAGCAGCATCTAATAGATTTTCCCAGATACCCAATATGAAACACACTTCTTTTTACATAGTTTAAAAATAAAATCAGTTTTGTCCCATACAGAACATGATTGAATAACAAAGGTTTTATGGACTCTTTTTTTATCATCTGTTCCGCTTGCATTATACGTTATCCAGCAGAAACATCTTAATATCTCCATTGCAGCACAGCAGCACAACCTACCCATGCTGTCAAAGCATAACAAAGTTGCAGCGATGAGATCTGAGGCTCCCTGTTGACTCACGTTTACATTATAATAGCGAGCGGGTAACTCGCATTGCACTCCATTGTCCCAGGTTGCGACACTGCAATTTCTAAGATTTACGTGGAATCCAGCTAAGTAGTCTGATGATGATGCGTGACATTTGGGAAAATAAGTAAATACAGTAAATACAATGTTACGTAAATGGCGATGAGCGTTTGGTGAGTTGTGCAGGGTAACTCACCTCAAACCGGGTTTTGAACTGGGTTGAATTGAACTGGGATTTACAACTGGCGGATTTTCAGCCTCCTGGTTCTCTGCGGCTAATCACTAGACTGCACTGGGCAAGATATTTTATCAGCGGAATCATTAAAGTTTTAATAAGCTGTTAATAACAATTATGCATAATCTTTCCCAGAGATGAATCAACTGGATTCTAGAGCTAAAATCTGTAAATTTTGATTCTGTAAACCACAATGGATGTTCCTGATGTATGGAATATACTCGATGCAGTTTATAGTGAATAATTTGTTGCTCGTACTTACATCAGCTCAGAGGGCTTTTATGTGCATATAATGTGTGTTTGGAAATACACAAGCCGAGCCAAGCTGAAGAGTGGGTTATATAGAAAATGCCCCAGTAATGAATGTATCCCAGCATCCTGTGTGGCATCCTTCATTATAAATTGGTGAGAATGATTCCCCTTTGGGTTGCTTCAAGCAACCAGGACAGGCTTCGACCTATATATAGAACACTGCAGGCTAATAACTACAGCAAGAAGCAGCAATCCAGTCTGCTATTGGGTCATGCTGCATTTACAGCTAGTGTGTTACTGTAGACTTCGAATTGTAAAACATAGCGTCTTGAGTGTCAAAGTTTTCCTTAATTTTGTCTAGACCTTTTTTGGGGTTTTTGGCATCTCATATACAATATATTTTTAGGTTCTGTCTGGTACTGTATGTTATCAAACGTGTATTTACTGTATCTCAGTTTGCAAGTGGTGTCATTTGTTTTACATTTGCCTCACAGTGAGGCTTCATCCAGGCAGCACTAAACCTCTCCACTTCATCGCCATAACTCATTATCCACCTGCAAGTGCCACAATACCCCATCTACACACTCCAGCGGTTTCTTTCTCCTCCCACACACTCCCCGCACTACTCTCATTAAACACAAGCAGCCCTTTTTTCCCACAAGGAACACCACATATGAACATGCTAACATACCTAACAATGAGTGAAAGCTAATGGAGGTACGGTAAGGTAACGTCGGACATTTGGGTAATATTTTATTACTTCCTGCTTGCTCACATTCACTGTCCATACTTCTGGACGAGGTCTTGCTTTGAGATGCAGACCGAAAACATTGTTGAATTTTTAGGACTTTGTTAGCAAAAGGTACGGGTTGCATGTATTTTAGAATCCGATCAAAATGTTTAAAAATTCAGTTGGTAGTTGGATTTTTTAGAATTTCAAGTGATAAAAAGATACTGCTTGTGATTTCTTTAGGAACTCATTAAAAAATATTGTCGACATTCTGTTTGTAGTTGAACTGTATAGAATTACACAAAAAACGTAAGTTAGATAAAAGGTTTTTTTTTTATAAGAACCCGATCAAAACTATTGTAAGAATTATATTATAGTTGGATTTTATAGAATTTCACAGGAACTAAGTTATAAAAGGTAGTACTTGTCTTTTATTTTAGCCAATCAAATAAAAAAGTAAACAAAAAGTTTGTACGACAATTTGTAGTAGGATTGTATAAAGGTGGATGTTTCAAATACAGTAAATTATGGCTTTTTTGTTGCTGTTGCTGTTTGTTTGTTTGTTGGTTTTGTTGGTTTTTGTGGGGAACCCCATCAAAATATTGTATTTCAGTTTGTACTGTAGTTGAATTTTATAGATTTCGACCAGAAGTAAGTCATAAAAAGGTACTGTGCTTGCTTTTTAAGGAACTTAATCAAAATATTGTTTAAATTTAATTTGTAGTGGAATTTTTTAGAATATCAGTAAATAAGTAAAGAAAAAAGAAATGTTAGCTTAAGGTACTGTTTTTTTTTTCTGTTTGTTGGGCTTAAAAATGCAGATTATCAAAATATGGTAAGAATTCAGTAAGAACTGTAGTTCCATTTTATAGAATTTCACAAAAACGTAAGTTAGATAAATATATAATACTTAAGGTTTTAAGAATTCGATCAAAATATTGTGCAAATTCAATCCGTGGTTGGATTTCATAAAATGTCATAGGAATTAATTTAGAAACAAGGAGGGATATAAAAGAGTCACTCCACAGCTAACCCTAAACATGCCTCTTGATATTGTTGTGTCATTTTTTATTTTGAACAGCGGGTCCGCGTCTCCCATCTCATTTTATTCCTGGATCGTGAGTTATTTGTAATCATCTCAATAAAAGGCTTGATATGTATACTTTCATACACCAGAGCTCTTTTTGGTAACAACATGGTAAATATTTGCAACACATGAAGGATCTCCACCTGTAACCTGTTATCAAAACTCTGTATACTGGATTAAAAAGTTTCATGCAATCACTATAAGTCAAGTCAGACTAAAACACAGAACGGAAAAGCCGCTACTGAAAAACCAGGCCTGTTTTTTAATTGATTTTGGCCTGAACCTCCACTTTGAGCGTCACGGTGGCGAAGTGTGAGGAGGTGCCTTGGTTATTATCTGCTATCTGCAAAGCCAGGCAAACTGTGAGTGCGTAATAACCAAACAACAGAACACAATGTCAAAAATTCATTATCAGTGTATTAAAACTTAGTCGTACCCTGAAGGGGTCCCCGTCGCAGTGCAGAGCGCCGCCGTAATTATGTTTAATTAAAACACAACAGAGATCAACAGAATCGTTTTCATTAGGAAATTATTAATGATTCTGTCGCAACAATAATTGATTGCGCTGAGCCAGGCGGTAAGTGTGCACGGTCAGGGTTGGTGTGACTGGAGGAGAGGGAGCGAGAAGGAAGAGGAGGAGGGGGAGAAGAGAGAGAGAAAGAGGTGTGATGTGTTTAAGAACTGACGGTCTGATTTGGAAATGGCGACCTGATCCTTGTAATGTAGCAATAAATACGTTATGGAACAGTGCGCTTCATCTCTTTAAACTTACTTTGCAATGTCCATGTGCATCTGGTCAAAACTTTGTCTCAGAAAAACAAAGAATAACTTAGGAATTGTGATAGACAGTTTGTTGAGGTTAAAGTATGGGAAGTATGGACGTGGCTTTTGGAAGCGCTGTTTCATTTTGGTCATGTTTGTGCAGCTGTATATCTTTATCTATATGTGTGTGTTTGTACACCATCTCATTGAGGTAACGTTGATACTAGGTTACATACTACCATAATCCAACCTGGTCGATGTACTTTTTTTTTTTTTTTTTTTTAACATACTGTAGTTTTAGCAGTTTGCAGGTAACAGATGTGGATTTTTTGAACACCACTGTATGTGAAATGTTTTACAAATGTGTCCACGATTTGTAGACGTTTTCTTTCAGCTCATTATATTTACACCATTTGTGCAAGTAATACCAAGCTATGGTAATACATTTTCTGCCCCATTTTATCTACGACTTCTACCTTTTTTCAGACCTCGTCTACGTGGATGGTTTTAACAGTTTTTAGTTACAGCTCATAGAATTTATTTTCAGCTCCACTTGATGCACATAGTTTTACAATTTGTAGCTACTGTACAACTTGTCAAATATTTCATTCAGGTCCACCCTATTCACATCATTTATATCATAGCTAGAATTTTTTTCAGACCTCATTTATTTGCCTGGTTTAACAATTTGCATCTACAAATCACAGAATTTCATTCACAAAATTCACAAACCTCACACTTCGTATCTGCATAGTTTTGACAATTTGTAGATACACCTCTAAGGTATGTGCATATGTAGTTTTGACAGATATAGCTACAACTTTTTTCATACTTAAACAGCATGTGCATAGATGTAACAATTTGCACCGTAGCTACATCATGCAACGTTTTGTTTTTAATTTTTTCCATTTTTACAGAGAACATACATAATATTCACCAATATTGCTATTCATAATATTCACCTGTTTTTTTTTTTTTGTTTGTTTTTTTTTTTATTAACATGCTTGCACTTTTTTTTACTACCAGTCAAAATTTTGGACACACCTTCTTATTCTCTGCTCTTTCCTGATTTTTATTTCTTTCTACACTGTAAAACAATGCTGAAGGCGTCCAAAATATGCAATAATCTTCTCTGAACAGATATTGACATGTGTTTGATATTTTTGCTCTTAAAGCCTTCATAACGGCTCTAATCTGAGGTGCTGTTTGTTAATTGGTGATTTCTGAGGCTGGTAGCTCTAAATGAACTTCTCCTCTGCAGCAGAGGTAAGTTTTGGTCTTGCGTTCCTGGGAAGGGGTTCATGAGAGACAGTTTCATCATTGGTGCTTGATTGAATTTGTAAATGCACTTGACAATACTGTTCTTACAAGAACTGTTCAAGAACAGCTGAACTTAATGTCTTAAAACAACCGACTTCTTGTTGTTGTTGCTGCTACGTAGGTAACATTATTCCATATGTGTTATTTCATAGTTTTAAAATCTCTAGTATTGTTCAAGAATGTAGAAAATAAATCACCAAACAAAAAACATTCAATTAAAAGGTGTGTCCAGACTAGCACTTTAATATCATTCTAATATCATTTACAAAAAAGCACTAAATAAATAAACATCTTTAGTTTTATTTCCATGATTATTATTGATGCTGTACATAAGCTTTTTACAAATAAGACAATGACATACGAGATACAGTGTAACACACTATTAAAATACACTGACCAATCAAAAAAAAAAAAAAAGTCCCCACTTCAGAAAGGTCAAATTATTGGCCTGCATCAAGTACCGAAATCAGTAAAGGAGATTTTAAATGACTGGAATTGGTTTAAGAACTGTCTAGCACATTATTAAAACCTCTAATAACTGTGCTGTGGTCAGAAAAAAATCATGATAGAGATGACTTACATGCTTTGTAAAGGTGCATGATTTAAAAAAAACTGACATTAGAAATCAGAGCCATGTTTAATAGTAAGAGTAAGAACATTTCCACATGCACAATGTGATGAGAACTCACAGGATTGGGACTAAACAGCGGTGTGTCCGTAAGAAAACCACTTGTTAGTGAAGAAAAACACTATTTTGCTAGGGAGATAAAGATTGGACTTTAGAGCAATGGAAATAGGTCATGTGGTCTGATGAGTCCAGATCGACCCTATCCCAGATCGATGGGTTCATCGAGGTTACAGTAAGAAGGGAAGCGCATGAAGCGATGCACCCATCACGCATACAGTAGTGCACACTGTACAAGCCTCTGGAGGCAGTGTTATGATCTGTGGTTGCTTCAGTCAGTCAGGTCTAGACTCAGCAACGTTATGCAGCAATAAAATGAAGTCAGCTGACGACCTGAAAGTACTGAATGACCAAATTATCCCCGGTAGCACGGCCATATTCCAGTATTCAGAATGTGAAAGTGCCGTTGTGGGAGCACGCGGAATCATTTTCACACATGGATTTTCCACCACACTGTACAGTAAAGCAATAGGCAGCCAATGAAATCTTGGAGTGTGCAACTTTTTTTTAATACCAGGTTCCGTTATGTTAGGAGTTCTTCAAAAATAAAGTGGAACCACTGTACACGGTACAAATGTCTACTGTATCTTACAAATAAGAAAAGGTACTGTAATACCGCTGCAATAATGTGTGAGGCGTTTGCACGCTTTCTCAATCTGATATTTAGTTTTAAGGGGAGGTTAAGAAAATTATGTGGAAATTACCAAGGTAAAGATGTGCTTATGCGGTTATTTGCACTTATTTTTATATACACAAACAAAAATGCGTTTTTTGTTCCCCCCTCTTACTATCTTTCTGAGTCGCCCATTCTTAATGCTATAAAGACTTAAAGGGATAGTAAAAAAGAGAGAGAGGGAGAGAGAGAGAGAGAGAGAGAGAGAGGGAGTAGCGTGTAAAGATCAAGCAGGGTCCTGCTGCTGCCATTAATTATGATCCTATTGTGCAGCACAGGGGCTAATAAGAGTGATGTAAAGCACCCCAGCGGCATCCTAATCAGCCCTGTGAAGTACCTGCAACCTGAAGTGCCACAGCTTTGTGCGCGCGTGTGTAATGTGTAGTGTGTGCGTATACGTCTAGCATGTGTGGAGTCCATCGTCTAACGGCCTGCGTGGGCACGATGATTTAACCCAGCATAATTATATAATCGATGGTGAGAAATGCTCGTGTATCGATTGGCACGCTCTGTGTCAATGTGGGAGCAGGAGCTTTTAACAGAAAGCACACACACACACACACACACACACACACACACACACACACACACACATACAGACATCCGCCCCCATACAAACGCTCTGGTAATGGCCAATAGATCAGCAAACTGAAAAATATATATCAGCCCTTCCCCTAAGCCTTCAAGGTTGCATTAGGGCTTATATAAGATCTCGGCTTTCCATTTGCAGACGCCCTAATCGTTACATTTTAATTCCGCTTTGTGCATGACAGTATCTCCCGAACATTTTGTAATTTTTCACACTTCAGTTCCACATGCAATTGTGTGTTTAAAGAGTGAAGATAGAGACTCTAAATCAGGAAAATCCGCCCACGTTCTCCTTCTGTGACTCTTTTTTTTTTTTTTTTTTTTTTTTTTTTAAAGTGCATTATGGCGGTTATCTCCCAGCATATTTGGAGATCAGGATAAGTGGATTTAGGATCCTTTTTTTTTTTTTTTTTTGCTTTCGACTGGTCGATTTTCACTCCACATGACACCCTCAATAGAGAATTTCTAATAAATAATTAATCTGCGAAAGCTAATGTGATTATATGCTGTTTTGATAGTGCTTAGAGACCAGTGTGTATTTAGAGTATAAAGAATTGATTAAATGTGGAGGTTTGTTGTTAGAAATGTGAATGTAGGGCTGACAGGTAAGCTTTCCTTGTTCATTTCTTAAAAGCAGATAATCTTCATGATATATCAGAAATACGACTATTTTTTTTGTTCCAGTTAACTTATAGTCAAGACGATTAATAAAGTCATTAGATCATTTACATGGGGAAATGCATGTTTTTACAATAAAAGACTTAAAAATATCAACATATATAGTACAGGACCAGTCAAAAGTTTGGACACATCTTCTAATTCCATGGCATTTTCTGAGTTTTATTTATTTCTACATATAATTTCTTTATGAAATAATCTACTTTGAACAGTTGATATTGAGATGTATCAGCTACTTATGCTCTGTAAATCCTTCAGAGGTTCTGTTTGTTAATTGTTGAGGCTGGTAACTCTAAATGAACTTCTCCTCTGCAGCAGAGGTGAGTTTTGGTCTTGCCTTCCTGAGAAGGTCTTCATGAGAGCCAGTTTCATCATGGTGCTTGATGCGTTTTGTAAATGATTTGCACAATACTGTTCTTCCAAGAACTGTTCCAGAAAGTCTGACCTCCGTGTCTTAAAATATCAACTGAATAATAACTTCGGGTTGTTCTTGTTGTAACTTAATTGAATAACTCTATATGCGTTATTTCACAGTTACAGTATGAAATGTCCAGTATTGTTCTAGGATGTAGAAAATAAATCACCAAACATAGTTTGCGTCCAAACTTTTGACTGGTACTGTATGATAGATAAAAATTTCTAAAGTCAACCAAACTTCCGTTAAGAATTTTTCCACCAAAAGCAAAAAGGACACAAAAGGTATGCACTTCAATCAAAATCAGTACATCCACACATGTTTATTAGAAACGTTTCTCTAAATACAAATTTTCCCGTCCACCTTCCCTGTTAAACCACTGAAACCAAAGTACAAGCGATATTTCCATGTCCTGTATTTACATATTGATCCTGATAGGCTCTTGTCTCTTATG
Organism: Clarias macrocephalus; assembly: GCA_011419295.1. Classification (NCBI taxonomy): domain Eukaryota; kingdom Metazoa; phylum Chordata; class Actinopteri; order Siluriformes; family Clariidae; genus Clarias; species Clarias macrocephalus. The sequence goes on from JAAGKR010001042.1 coordinate 115,171, forward strand.
ATGCAATAACTCTTGAGAACTCCCACAAATACAAACGTAACGTGAATAAAGTCAGGAGAACAGCTACTGTATGAACCCTTAACATTGGATTCAGGTTGTTTAATTACTGTATGAGTCGTTGGGATTTTTGTCAGTGATGATCAGTGAGCACTTTGCCTCACTGATGCGTGAGATATCAAGCGTATTTTAGTTTATTTTGTCATTCGTAGAAAAAAATAGGTTGTCCTAAGTTTCATCCTTGACATTGGTTATTGCTGTAAGGAAGTTTGTCTCGGTCAGACAAATGTCTTTAGGTGTAGTGCATACGGTATTTGCGTCTGGGTTGAAAATTGGACTACATGCAATACCACGAAAGGGCCACAACATTAAGCCTAGATTTGTGTCGTAAAAACAGCTGTGATTGTGGTTTCAGGACACCATGTCTCCTGATGTGTGTATATGAGAGAGAGAGAGAGAGAGAGAGAAAAAGAGAAAGACACACACTTGTGACCTCTCCAAGGAGGTGTGACGGGACACGGAGTGCAGCCTCGCTGTAGGTACACGAAACAGGATGACAGAGTGTGTCTGCTCGCCTAGACAGCGCCATCCATCCTCGTATGTGTGTGCGCACTTGTGTACCGAGAAGAAGGATGTAATAGTATCTTTATGCTACCGCTTTTCCATCCTTTTCACTTCTTGCAGTTTTTACTGAACAACTGAACAAGTAAGTTGTTCGGTTGTCGTTCAAGCTGGGGAAGTAATGGAGAGGTTGCACGCTGCGTTGTGAAACTTGGTCTTGTGAATACTGTATTGGGGCAGTTTGTGGAGGGTGGAACTGTCACACTATAGTGTGCGTTATGTTGTATAAGAGAGAGAGAGAGAGAGAGATGACGGGTGGCACCATCTGTCCAGTCTCTGTGAACAGAGCCATAACTTGGCTATAATGCTCTCATAAAGTTTACATGCCAGAGGTCACCATGGCTTATTGAGGATCATGAAAATTTACATTAGATGAAGTCATGCGGCTATTGACAAGCCTAAGCCACACCGAAAGGCATGACAATTTAATGGCTTTTCATTTTAGAGCCCTCTGCTGCCTGAAAGACGAATTGCAGTCATAAATGCAATTAAAAACATTGGCAAGTCTCTGCCCGTTTAATTAAACATCATATGTCTGTTGAGATATGTACAAAAAAACAAGCCTTTCCTTTCCTTTGCATTACCGGATAATCTTACCTGGACAATATAGATTCTCACCTGCTGCTATAATCATAAAGGCTGTCCCGCGCGCATCCCAGGGCTTCTCAAGGACTATTCACAATCCGCACACAAAAGTAGTCCTGTTTTGTTTGCACTTCTCCAGCCTGTATATACTGTAATGATTTATAGTCTCACCATCTGGTGTCCCCCAGAAGAGGATGACATCCATTTCGAGTCTGATTCCGCTCAAGGGTCTTCCTCAGGGAGTTTCTTCCTTTCCACTGTCGCCTCTGGCTTGCTCATTAGGGATCTAAATGAGTGCTGTACATATAAAATGAAATGGATTTGAAGCTGTGGAGCCGAGCGGCACCGGTTGGGCCGGCGGAGGATGGAGCTTATTTTTAGACACAAGCTCGAAATGAAAAGGAAAGAAAGTATTCAAGTCCTTAGTGTGGAAATCTTGCAAGTAGCAAATTTTGTAATCTCTCTTAGAAATTATTATTATTATTATTATTATTATTATTATTATTATTAGAGTTGTAGCTCCAGGATTAAAAATTATTTACTGCTGAACAAATCATTTATTTATTTATTTATGAAACATCAGAATTATGACTAGTTGAATTTCTCTTAAGTAAGAGAGATGTAAGATGCAACATTTTATGCAATAAATGTCATTTATAGAAATGAACTATTTAGCAGTATTCATTTCAATACTGTACATTTTAATATAATCTTGTGAAAATCCCAGAAGAGCTTAACTCTTTCATGCATCAATATTTTTTAAAATAATTTCATATTTTAGATTTGTTTTGTATCAGTGATAACTTAAAACAGTCCTATTAAAGCTAGATAAAAAATAAATAAATGAATAATACAAATGGATTGTCCAAGTGTCGGAAAACCATGAGTTTTGAGTTGTTTTTGGGACAATATTATACTTATAAGCACATCTGTTAGACCATTCAGGTCTGAAATATTAAATGCTGCTGAGCAAAATGATTTATTTTTAAATATATTCTGATTTATTTTTAAAATCTGCATCTCAAGACTGACGTACACATTTTTAAAAAGCTATGAAGGTTTGTAAGGAAATAGCAGTGACATTGTGAATATCAAATAGTCCAGAAAGCCATGGAAGATATTTGTACAGTAAGCCGTTTGGAGCTGGTTTACAGCTTATATTTGACTAAAAACACCCGTATAAATGTGCACTTTATGCATTAATGGGTTAAAGTAAAAATCTAAGTGCATGTCTTGCTTGCTGTGTGTGTCATACAGAAGGTTATAAACCTTCAATATATTGCTCTACATTTTACAAATACCAAGAAATCATTTGATTTATCAGGGCTATACAGATGGTATTCTGTAAGCCATGCTTAAAACTGGACTGTGAGCGTGCATTAGGGAAAACTGCGACCGCCGCATACACGCTGTGATGTCGCTAATTAGGGATTTAGACTTAAATACGCTAATTCAATACATGCATAACATATAAATGATCACATAGGGTTCCTGACTCCGGTCTCTCTGCAAAACACACCATTCTTGCGTTGTTGCGCTACCCGTCAATTAGCGGTGCTTTTGTTCTCTGCAGCGTTTTTGGGTCCGTGACATGATTCGTGCATGTACAATACGTATCTGTGAGAGCTTGTCCACTCTTTAGGGCTCAGGATGATTGAAACCCGGTTGAGAAGACAAAAAAAATAGATGACGACAAATCAAACCACCGCAAAGCACTCTCAAGGTTTCAGCAAAAAACCTATTCAGTGTAGAGAGAGACACAGAGTGTGTGTGTGAGAGAGAGAGAGTAGTGAAAAATATATATACACTCTATCCTGTCAGAGGGCTTTTGGCTTATCTTGAGTGACTGTCAGGGCTGGAAATATCAGGGAACAGACAGAAATATATAAAATTAATAAGCTGCTGGGTGTTGTCGGGAGTTATGATGCTTCCATAAATCCTGGTTTGATCAGAGCGGACAAGGCTTAAATCCGGCGCTCCCGAACGCGCAACAGCAAGTGTTTTTGGCCCTGGATTTTTCTTCACCCAACGAGATAGAAGCCCTTAGCTGGCAAAATAAGATTTATCATCCAGCCGCTTTCCTTTCATGACTGACAAATCTGAGAAAGCTGGGAGCGAGTTGGCAGCCGGTGCTACCTTTAATGGAAGGGCAACGGCTCAACAAGGTGAAACCAGGGCCAAACGAAGAGGGGGGGAAATATGCAGGGGAAAATAGAGGGGGGGGAAAAGAAAAGAAATTGTTAGTGAATTATCAGTTCTTCCTGTCTCAGAAAAGGTCATGCTTTTTTAGTGTCTGTGTTTGTTTCTGAGACTAAAAAGGTGGACGATGTCCAAGTAATATTTCATGTTGTATCTCGCGTATTAGGTAGTAATATGCACACTGGAAACCTTTATCATCTTCTCTGGTCTCGATTCGAGAGGGATTTTTACCCAAATATACTGTAGGGCATCCCCAGTGCTCGAGCTCGTGTGTGATGTGTTCACGTGATGGGCCCGCTTGTGTCGTAACTTTCACATACAGTAGGTGCACTTCCATCAGCAAGCCAGGCTCACATAAGGAGGCGCAGTCGTCAGCGGAAATAAAGAATAATGACAACATGGTCACAATAGTGTTGTTCACCGGACCACATCAAGGCGACGTAATTCCAATTTCAGAGTCGCATTGAGAAAGGGCCGTGCTAGCACAAATAGACTCGGTAAAAAATAGCACACGGCAACATGAACCTATTGACAGCAGAGTGCAGAATAATAATGCAAAACATTTATTTCATTGATGCGCTCCAAAATACACACCGATGCCTGTGTGATAGAAGTGAATAGCAGGTCAGGACCTTAAAAATGCAGCAAACCAGGCTTTAATTGCAGCTCTGAGGACGGGAAGGCAGTAGTAGAAGGCTGGCCGAACACTTCTCGTAAAACGCCTTCGCTTTCTACGATGTAATTGAATTAGAGGCTTGACGCCTGAAACGCTGGTTTCGATGGTAAGCTGAAGTTGGGCCTGTTACGTGTTATATTCACTGATGGATTTCTCATAGCTGAGCTATTTCAGCACCTCAGAAGGCCCGGGTGTGTGTTCGCCTGTGGCTCTTCCGCCATGAATTATTCAAAGAGGGACCAGCTTCACAAAGTGGTCATGAAGGAGGCCAATTCTGCTCTCTGGGAAACAGATTAACGGCGATTTTCTGCCAAGAGAGGCTGCAAAGTTGAAGGGGCATCGACATCGGAAAAGCTTTAATGTACTGCTAGTTTTTTTAAGACACGTTTTTTTTTTTTATATATATATATAGCCATATGTCATGCAAACATCCTGCCTGCTGTTTGAGCTGAAACTTAAAGACCTCAGTGACTTTAAAATGAAACTCCAACACTGAAACTCTGGTGCCCTTGTATCATGAGGTTCAAATGTTTTTGCTGACTATTGATTTAAAATTTAAATAAATAAATTTTAATGTTGCATTTGGAGCTGTGTGCTGCCATTTCTGTTTTAAACGCATGAATACTTGATAATCACGGAAGGTCAGGGATTGTATGAATGATTCAGTTTAATGAAACAAGAGTCAATGTTGTGCACACCTATTGACCACACCCTACTTTATTAGAAAGAGTAAGAGAGGCCATTCCCACTTTATTAGAATATAGAACAGAGGCGACACCCATTTTATTAGAAAGAACAGAGGCCACACCTACTTTATTAGAATGTAGAACAGAGGCCACACCTACTTTAAAAAAAATAATATCAGAGGCCACGCCTACTTTATTAGAATGTTGAACAGAGGCCACACCTATTTTTAGAAAGAATAACAGAGACCACCCCTACTTTATTAGAATATAGAACCGAGGCTACACCCATTTTATTAGAAAGAACAGAGGCCACACCTGCTTTATTAGAATGGAGAACATAGGCCACACCTACTTTATTAGAATGTAGAATAGAGATCACACCTACTTTAATACAATGAAGAACAGAGACCACACCTATTTTAATAGAGTGTAGAACAGAGGCCACACCTACTTTATTAGAATGTAAACAGAGACCACACCAACTTTAACAGAATGAAGAACAGAGGCCACACCTACTTTTTTACAAAGAATAACAGAGGCCACGCCTACTTTATTAGAATGTTGAACAGAGGCCACACCTACTTTTTTAGAAAGAATAACAGAGGCCACACCTACTTTTTTAGAAAGAATAACAGAGACCACACCCACCTTAATAGAATGAAGAACAGAGGCCACACCTACTTTTTTGGAAAGAATAACAGAGACCACACCCACCTTAATAGAATGCAGAACAGAGACCACACCTACTTCTTTAGAAAGAATAAGCGACCACACCCACCTTAATAGAATGAAGAACAGAGGCCACACCTACTTTTTTAGAAAGAATAACAGAGGCCACACCTACTTGGTTAGAATGTAGAACAGAGACCACACCTACTTTAATAGAATGTTGAACAGAGGCCACACCTACATTTTTAGAATGTATCCTATGTACGTACACAGTTATTACATAAACACTTGCAGTGTGGTTTATTAACGTGAAGTTGTGAGACATGGAGCTGCACACAGCACTTTCGCACCAGCAAGCCATTAGTTTTCTATTTAAAGTATGTATTACACAACGACACTGAGGTTAGCAATGATGGTAAAACATGCCTGGATCTATCTGTATGTGTGTGTGTGTGTGTGTGTGTGTGTGTGTGTGTGTGTGTGTGTGTGTGTGTGTGTTACCTAACCTTCACCCGGCCAGTATCAGTGTGGGTAGATCTGAGCTTGCTGACCCATCCCAGGCCGTACAGGAGAGGAAACGCTCTAGACATGAAGGAGTGTTGGGTTTTTGCCCAGCCTGGGACTACACAGTGTGTGTGTGTGAGTGTGTGTGTGTGTGTGTGTGTGGACGCTTTATACTATCACAGAGTGTGTCATGGAACGCCTACTGGTTATGCAGGGAAGGTTCAAAGCTGCATTCCAGGAGAGGAGGACCAACCATACACACACACACACACACACACACACACTCGCACATTTGCACACACACTCTCTCCCTCTCTCTCTCTCGATAAGAATGACATGCTGAAGTGGGGAGCCCGCTGTCGAGTTCGGCGAGATCATCTGCTTCTTTCGATCCAAAAATAACAGGCCTGACTTCATTTTAAAGATTAAGAGTGCGTTTAAAACACTTATCTCTCTGGCTTGCGAAGGCAGTTAGACCCAAATTAGATATAGCACATTATACATTATAATAATATTATTAATTGTGTTATATCTCAGCGTCATCAATTCAGACCTTTTTTTCTTCTTTCTTTCATCTTATCTCTATTTTCGGCGGCGTCAGGCTTTAAGTGGATTTTATCCATTAAATCAGGATGAATGAACGAGAAACGGATATTGTAAATGTAGTAAGTTTTCTTTAATGTTTGGGAACCACACGCATTAATGCAAGTTACTGTATGTAGTTTTTCTGAAAATCTTATATAGTATGATGTCTCAAAATAGTGTGACTGATTATCGTTTATAAAAAGTCTAAAGAACTCTTAAAACTAAATGAAGTGAAACTTAGTTCAACCTAACATTTATTTAAGTTTAATATACATGAATATTCAATATATATGATTTTTTCAAAATCGTTATGCAAAATTGGTGCAACATTATTATTATTTTTTAATTATTACATAATAATTTGCTCATGATTAAGAATTTATGGCGTGTTTAAAATCATGTTTGCGTTTATATTTAAGAAGCTTCACTCTCATAACTATGATCACTCCCGTAAGACAGATATTAGTATTGTCCTGTTTCACCTGATTAAGGCTTAAGCCCACACTCCCCACACAGGAGACCATTTGATTATATTTACCTTTAATTGCCAAAGGGGCTGCTCTCTACCTATTAGCCGGCATTAGCCAGTAAGTACAGGCAGGCCTCTCGTGTTTACACACAGCAATCCAGCGGCCTCACGGACTCTCTCTCAACTTTTTTTTTTTTCGTTTTCCGAAAGATGTCCTGCTTTGTCACTCAGAAAGTCCAAACCCTCGAAGAGAAGACGTGAAGCTCCTTCGACGCGAATCGTCTCTGTGAAGTACCATCATCATGCTTGAAGAATTTCTGTTTAATGTACTGTAATGTGGAATTCAGCAGGGACGCGTTTAATTGAGTTTTTACACGAACCAGTTGGGAGTAGCGCTGGAAGCTAGGTGATGTCGAGGTTTTTAATCTCTCCTGCGCCACGGAGAGGCTTGTTGACGGAGTGGTTCTTTCTCTTTTGTGCGGGGAGGGGGAGAGGATCGGACTGAGAGAGAGAGAGGGAGACGAAGAAGAAGAAGCAGCGATACACGCGTGGATAAAACCAATTGGCAACCCTCAAAGGGAGTGGGGTTGATAAGGCAAATCCTGCACTTGTAGGGAAATAAAAGAATCCGACTGTTCATTAAAGGGAGAAACAAAACAGGCGATTGAGAAGGCAAGCAGGCCGCCTGGTGGACGAGAGAGAGAGAGAGAGAGAAGCATCCTGTCTGTCAGAGCGAAAGATCGCACGAAAATCAAGAGAATTAATAAGATGGCGTCCAATAGGGATTCCGTTCATGTCCTTAACGAAATTAGGAACGATGCCCCACAATTATCCTACAGAAGGGAACGGCGTTAGCTTACACACACTTCTAATTATGAGAGATAACCCCAGTTTGGAGGTTTCGCTTTCATCTCTACACTCCATCCTCCACACTTCCTGAGCAGAGCTGGCACTGAGGATGAACTCGGAGCCTCTTCTCTACACACTGATTATGCTGTTCCCGTGTCCTCTTTTTGTGGAGGATTATGTAGAATTTACAGTCCCAGCCTTTCACTTTTGGTTTATTTTATAAGAATTTTATACAGCGATGCTGTTTTTACAATCCTTGAATCTGATTTGTCTAAAGCTGTTGATTAATTTCCTGTAACAGTAAACAAAGTGCATATGATACTTGCGTGTTTAAAGGGAGAGAAGCTTTGCATTATTTAAATTATATTTTAATTTACATATTGTATGTTTGCATTTGTGGTGGTTAAATGCTGCATTTTCTTTATAATCCTACAGGTGGTGTGGTCTAAACTATTCACACATTAGCAGGCAGAACAGCATCCTGTGTGGTAGCAGTGAATTATTAGCTAAGCAAAAAACAAAAAAAAAAAAACTATTTTTTAAAATAAAAAAATTATATATATAAAATCCAAATATTTCTAAAAACATTTCTAAAAATCGTGTCACGAACCGAATCACATCATCACCTACTGTAGGTATCGTCATAATAACGCATCAGGTGGGTGATTCCCATTCCTTATAATTATTGATATGGCGATATTTATAGTGATATAAGACACTGTATACAGTGACTATATAATTGTAGTAGGTGCCTCCAGATTCCAAGGTTTATTATTAATATTATTATTAATTAATTAATTAATTAATTAGTTATTTGTTTTTGTTATTTTAAAGCTAGAGAGAAAGGAGCTGCTATAACAAAACTAATAATTACATATATAATATACATATAACATAACGTTACCTGTTTGTAGACGTTGCACAACACTGCAAAATTCCCAGTGTTGATTTAACACCCCAGGTGTTTATATATGACCTAATGGTCACGAATGTACTCTGAAAGTGTTAAACCAACACTCTGGGTGTTAATATAAGACTAAGGATTTTGCTGTGAACGTTAAATATTAACTATAACCGAATAAATCATGTCTGAAATGACGTCTCGCACGTTAGTTTATTTTAAAAATGTAACCGGCGTCAAATTCCTGTGGTATAAAAGGAATAGTGCACTGTAGAGCTTCGTGTTATACCATATTATTGATTATTTTTCCTCGCATGTTATTGAATTTTCTATCTTACGTAGAAGTTACACGGCTACAGTACAGATTTAGGTCATGGTGGCGTAAAAAAGGCTTATTTTTTTAAGGCTTTATTGAAGGCTTTGTGCATCCTTCCACACGTGTTTTCTTTGGACAAAAATGCTTGTAGAAAGAAAAACAGGCTCAAGTAGCAGAATGGTTTCTTTGCTGATGAGCGCTTGATCAGTTGTTTAGATCAATGATACTGCACTTTTTTTTTGTAAGTAAAATGCTGCAATAATTCATTTCCCAATCAGCAAGCATGTTACAAGTGATGTAAATTGTTTCAGTCTTTGCGTTAAGCATTTGTTTTAACAGCGTTACATGTCGTTTAACATCGTCCACTCGACAGCTATAATGTTGCTTTGGCAACATTTTTACAGTTAGCAAAGGATTTTTCATTGAAAGGTGCCGCAAAGGAACAAAGTCTATTTCTGTTGGAATCGTGTGTGTTTCAAGGCCGGTCCACCTCTGGCCAGGGCGCAGAACCTGCTCACACAAACACAGCCTCATTAATGAAGTTCAGAATCCCTCAGAGTTAAGGTGATACCCTGAAATAAAGCCCAAATGAAAGGCCGCTCGGAGGAGCAGAGGGAGAAAATCGAAAGCGACAGGGGAGCAGGGGTGAGGAAGAGGAGGAGGAGGAGGAGGGGTGCAGAACGAATAACAACGCCTCTCTGAGTGTTGCGATTGGCCACGTTAGACCTTCCAAGGCTGTTTTTTTTTTTCTTTTGCACTGAAAATACAGTCATTCATCAAGACATCAATAAAAATATGGGGCTCAGATTATTATAGTGTTTGAATAGCGTCCGGCCGCGCTCGTAAATAACGGCCACCTCCGCTCGAATTAATTAGAATTAGAATGCAGATAATGCGCGTGCTCTTTTTACGGCCGGGACCTGAATCAATTTTACAGTCTCATTCAGACCCCGAGCAAGGTCAGGCAAAGTTGTTGGGACGAATCAGCACCTTGTAAAACAATATTTCTGCGATCAGCATTCGGCGCGAGGGGTTAGGGCGAGAAACGCAGAGATGTATTAGCCATCAGCGTGTCCGCGGCAGGATTTTTTGGGTGTCGTTCGCCGAGATAAGCGACCGAGAAGGGCACCTTGCCTCGGAACGTTTCACAGATAATTCGATTACAGCCGTTTTCATTAAACCTTTATTAAAACGTATTAACACGCGTTAACCTAACTTTGTTTAAGCATGCGAGTGATATATCGATCTACAGCCTTTGCTTCACCCCACCGCTCGTCTACCTTTTCCTAAAGTTTAGTGAACATTTGAATTTTGTCTATCAACCGCACGCCTTTCCACCATTTCTCACTATCTCTTTCGCTTTTTTTTTCCGCTGTCTCTCTCACTCTGTCTCTCTGAGTAAAGCTGTCAGATGAGACAACAATAGAGCTATTCCGCTTCTCCGCAATACCTTTGTAGTTCCTCCAATACTTTAGAGAATGGATTTAACATGGCTTTGCCTGGTTCAGGCGACAAAGTCCCCAAATCTTCCTATCTGCTCACCTCATTTCCATTTTTGACGCTAGTGCAGGATCGTGTTTTTTTCCCTCTCTTTTTTTCTTTGCCGCTCTTTCTCCTGACTGACTAGATTTCCTTCTTTCCAGTAGCAGTGACTGTCTTGTTTGCCTATTAAGCTTTTTATGAATAAGCCTATAATCTAAACAACAAACAGCAAAATCATAATTAGCGCAATTAGCTCTAGACATAACACATCTCTATCTGTTTTTTTTTTGTTGTTGTTTTTTGTGGTTAAAATGAGACTCACCGGTTTTCCTCCATATCGCTAACAGTGAGATAAAACTCCTCGTATTATTACACTGAACTGAAATTGCCATGTTTTTTTTTTCCTTTTTCCATTTTTTTCTACCGAGCGTTTCAGTGACCGCGAAGGTCCAACAAATGAGCGCATCTGTCGCTTAATTACATGTTTTCTCACTCCTTGTTGAACCCTGTACTTCTGTTAGTTCTACAGCTGAATCTTGATTATGATTTCTGTGATACTGTATAAAAGCTGCCAGGATTTCAGAGGAACGTAGCGAGGACTAATCGCCGCCACAGATGCGGTTTTCTTCTTTCCTTCGGGTTTCTCTACGCGTCACCCTGCCACATTCATAACCCAGATTTAGCGATGGCTAATCCGTTTTTTTTTAGCAGATTCTTAGCATCCAGGTTATTAAAGGATTGAGGCATGAGCTACATATATCTTCTGTTCAGCAGCGCCGTTACCCACAATCCTCCCTGAACAGCGCCTCGAGCTCTCTCTGTGCCGTTCCTAAATGGCCTGAACTTTGCCGGAATATTCCAGAGCGCCAGACTCACCTGTCTGAAAAGTTTGCAGCACCTGTCAGCTGTCAAGTGGCCGGGGATTTCTCCATGGGTCTTACGCTGGTCTTTCATATCATGGCTCATTAAAGCGCAGCCTGGGCGATGGGCGTATTTACATATGGGCTAGCAGGAGGTTTTAATTTGCACTGGTACGGAGCGTGACCGGAACTGAAGAGCACGGTGCCACAAAATGACTTTTCCTCACTTGACACACACACACGCACACACACATGTGCGCACACACACACCTTGTTCCCTGCTCCGCTTAGAAAACACCAAGCTGGGTCTAATTGCCTGAGCCGGGGCACAAAAGATGGAGACGGTGAACCTTTTCGGTGGTACCCTGGAGGCCACGTCTGCTCCATTTACCTGCTTCCTCATCGCTTCTTCTGAGGTTTTATTTTACGGCATATGGCTTCGTCATTAACCCTTTCACAAATGTCTGCGAGTCTCTCTTTTCCTTTTTTTCTTTAATGATTTTACATCACATCTCTGCTTTTTATACTTTTCTGGAGATCTGAAAGTGTTTGCTTTTAGTGTTGGGTGCAGAAAAACATATTTATATAAAATATTTTTAATAATAATTATTATTATTATCATTATATTGTGGCACGGTGGCGTAGTGGTTAGCGCTGTCGACTTCAGCACCTCCAGGGTCGAGGTTTCGAATCCTGCCTTGGGTCTCTATGTGTTTGCATGTTCTCCCTGTGCTTGGAGGGTTTCCTCTGTGTACTCCGGTTTTCTTCCACAATCCAAAGATTAGGCTAATTGGCATTTCCAATTTGCCCATAGTGTGTGTGTGTTTGCTGTGTGTCTCTTGCCTCTGCTATGGCACCCTGTTCAGGGTGTCCCCCACCTTGTGTCCAATGTCTCCTGGGATAGGCTCCAAGCCCACGCGACACCTGAACAGGATAAGAGGTATAGAATAATAATAATCACTGGGTTCATATCCAGATGTCAACCCTGAATATTAGAAGGGTAACACATTAGGCTGTGTCCGGTAAGTAAGGGATTTCAACAAACTTCTTTGATATAGACTTCCTGGACATCCCAACTATCTGGTTATATTACACCTTAGACAACTTCTGGATTCAGAGTTTTAAAAAAAAAAACGTTAAAGTGTACATACAAGGCCCCTCTGAAATAGTAAAAAGTCTCCTATCTAAAACTTTATTTGTTTTAGGGTTCTCCAGTACATACTGTAGAACCCTTGAACCCTTCTACCCTTTCCAGATATACTCTTATACTAAGTCAGTATTATCATTATTACTTTGCACAGCGAGTCTTTCCTTGGCTTGTTGTTGTTGAAAGCGAAACCCTACATCATCGCGTATCCGTGTGTCAACATCCACCATGTATACTGTATTTTGTCCGGCTTCATCCTTCAGACGACCACGATTCTGCCCACATACAGTAGAATGCGCACACACACACACACACACACACACACACACGCATCCACCAATCTCCAGTGACGTGCTTGGCCCACAACTCGGCTCCCGCTCCTCTCCGTGCCGTAGCGGCGCTCCATCGGATCTGGTGTCTTTGGGGCGGACCAAAAGCAGCGGAGATTTTTTGGAAAGCATATTGTCTCGTTCCACCATCTGTGCACGAGGAGAAGATGGTGGGAGAGGCGCCCGTTCTCCGTCTGCGGATCTGGACCGCGGCACCGCGAAGTGAACCTGAGACTAAGGCTGCCCACGAGAGCTTAGCACCATCGAGTCGCGCGTCCGCCAAACTCCACCGTCACCGTACCAGAATGCAGCCATTTGGGCGCTTCACAAATCAGGCCGGTGCTGTCTCTGCTGGAAATGAGTGGATCCTCTGAGGGATCGCCTTATGTTGTTTTTTTTTTTTTTTTTTTTTTTTTTTTTTCTTTTTCTTTTACTATCCTGTCAAAAACATTGTATGGCAAGATGTTGTACGGTATTGAAGGTTTTTTTTTTCCTTTCTTTGTAGGTTGCAACCACGTTGTCCTGTCCTCAAGTGTGTACATTAAGGTTGCCCTAATTGAAACATTTCTCTGTGTTTTCTTAACACTTTTGAGTGGAGAACTGAATAAATTCAATTGGAGTACAAGATTTTGTGCGTGCGTGTGTGTTTTAGCAATGTCCTCGTCCCATGTAGGCCGGCGGCTGGTTCAGCTGCTCCTTGGCTGGGATGTTAATACAGAGCAGATTGGTGCAGATCTGCAGCCCTTGTTGTTTGATCTTTCCTCCTCACCCAGCACACGCTGGCACCTTCCACCCCTGCCTCTCCGCATGGTGCAGGCAGAACTGGCATGGCCTCAACCCGCCTGCCAGCCTTCTTCTTCTTCTTCTTCTTCATCTTCTTCGGCTCTTACTTTCTTTCCCTCTTGGTACCCCCCGCCCCTTTCCTCCCTTCTTCTGGCACGCCAGGCTTCTTCCCTTGTGGTTACAAATTTACAAGTGCTAAGTTAGTCTCGTCATAACAGGAGACTTCAAATTTTCACAGGAAAAAAAATAAAAAGGACTGCCAGCTTTTCACCTTGACGTTTAGGATTTGACTTTTCTTTTTGTTCCATGATGTATCAGATCCTAATGAGTCATAATTAATACTAATTTAGAAAAGAAAGGGGTAATTGCGTTGATGGAGGTATCACTGAAAAAAGCCGTGATGTGGAAACACCTCAAGTACCTTAAACGTCCACTATATATTTTTTATGTGGGGAAAAAGAATAAAGCGTAACCATGGAATTCCTATAACGAGCCACCATTATTTTTGTTCGAGAGTATGTTTTCAAAGCTTGCTTTGGTCATTGGCTTAACTCGCTGGCTGCCAGTTGTGCTCCAATGGCCCTGTGTTTGAACAGCAGGGTTTCTCTGACCTTGATTCATGATGTGGGTCTCCCGGCCATCGATTTGATCCAGCATGTGATCTCCTTTGGCATGTCCACTGCTGTGGTCCTTCAGTTCTCAGTTTGTGCTGTATGGTGTCTCCAGTCCAGGCCAGTCTTGGGGTGGCTGTTTTCATTGTATTGTTGGCTTTGGAGACCCATGGTGCCGTGTTGGGAATAGTGGTGCCTGTTGGTACAATGTTTGTCTGGGCTGAGAGAGGAGGAGTATCCAACAGCATTGTGATTCGATCTCAGCACCACTATTCCAAACGCGCTATATCGGATCTGAAATTGTTGCCGTCTTGAGTTAGTCATGACCTTCATGTTAAATTAGTCTTTTATGTTGTCTCCGTCTTTTAAAATCCTCAATTATAGGTGGGTTTTTTTATTTTTATTTTTTTAATATAAAACGAGCTTCTTTCAGAAAGTCACATTGCGAAAGTTCTACAGTATGTGGTTTATTTTTTCATAAAAAATCATCTTGTTCCATTGCCTTCTTTTGTTCCCCTCAATTTTTTATTTTTTATTTATTTTTTGTCACGACAGTAGAAAAAAAACCTACACCTAATTGATAACAACAGAGCTTTACAGTGTCTAAGTCCCAATCTACACTCTCGTCTCTTCTATTTTTCTCTGGTGCACAGTCTGCGCTATCTCTCCACATCTGCCTCTTATCTTACTCAGTGTTAACCTCTTCATTTCAGACCAGCGGCTTATGCACGATCCTAATCTCCCGCCTATTCTTTCCTCGACGCACAGATCTCAGCGGGATGAGACAATACGCAGCCACCTCAGCTAATGAGCCGTGGCCATAACTTTTATTTTTTTCCCCCGTTTAAAGACTCACAATGAGAGAATCACAGAGCTTTGAAAGCAAGCGCTTGTAGCGTTGTATAAGGAGAAAGTGAGCGTAGCGTGGACTTGGCTCGGAAAAGTTAGAGCAGACACTGATGAGAAGGCTGATTGTGCGGGATATCGCTGATGAGCCCCATTGTTTAGCCGAGGTACATTTAACACTCGTTTTACAAAACGAGGAAAAAGCAACAGAATAAGGGCGTGAGTATAAAATACATGGAACGCGTCAAGAATCGCAGTGTGCTAACAAGTCCACTCAGCTTTTCAGTCTTGTCTGTTGGTCTGAAATCAAGCAGGACCTCATTTGCACAAATCTTTATCTACCTTTATGTATACTGTATGTAGATGTGTTTGGTACTGAATAGCTACATCACATTTCCAGCCTCCTAGGAAACATATGGAGGGCGCCAAGTCGACGCACAGCTTCTCAACAATGGCGCTATAAAGCAGGATGCTAAGTGTAACCCCAGAGATCTCATTAGGTACTCGGGGAAGTCGCCGTCGGCTGATTGGACCGGAGCGAGGCTGGATCTGAGCCACCTGCCAGTTATCCGGCAGCATTTGCATACATTGTCAGTGTTAGGTGGCATGCAATGCTTTTATAGCTTGGTGAAGATCATCTGTCTGAGCGTTATTGGAGGCAGAAATGTCTTATTCATGACTTTTCATTATTGTTGCTTAGTAGAACTGATTCTCTACATTACACAAACAAGAAGGTGAGGACAAAGTAAAACCCGGCTATATTCATAACTTAAATCCATTTTTCAGACCTTTTGCCAAATCTAATATGGAAGGGCACTGTGTTTTAAAAACCTCTACCATATACAGAATTCAAATTGGAGCGGTGCGATTTTAACTTTTATGCAATTTAAGCAATTTTTGTTGGTCAATGCGATTCACTGGGTCGCATCAGTGGGTCAGATTTTCATTCAGAATGGACTCATGCTTTTAAAATTATTTATATTAACTTACAAACATCAAATAGCTTAACTAAGAAATTAATTGAAAATATACCATATACTGTATGTTTGGCTTTCATGTAATTAATTGTAAATGTAATTTGCAAAATACAGCAAAACCCCAGTATACACATTTTTTGGATTACAATACGAATTATCCCATTAAAAATAATGTAAATGCAGATCATTTGTTCCAACCACCAAAATATATTACCAATATTTACAAAAAAACAAGCCGGAAACAACGTTGATATCGTGATTTGACTCGTGCGAAACAGCTTTCACTGATTGAAACCATTTTGTAAACTTCCTTCGCTAGGCTTTCAACTGACGCAAACAAGTTTTGAACGGCTCCCGAACATATGCGCGACTTAGCCAGCGTTCGGTTCAGTTCGTTTTTTCATAGGCCGATAACGCTTAATATGGTGATGCAAATTTCTTGCTAAATGTAAAAAATTTGAAAATTCGTAAAGTAGGGCATTCGTATGCCGAGATTCTGCTGTACTTGCAAAATAGTCATGTTTTACATCTTCTTTTAAGTTTACGTATGGTTGGTGTGTTATTGCCACCTGCTGGACTGAAGTGTGGAGCAGAACATAAATCTAAGTCTGTAAGATACTTCAGACAAATCAGACAGTAATCATTAGTGCTAAAATCACAATGTCCAAGAATGCAAACGACAATCTACCAATTGTATTATTCACAAGGCTAATTAGAATACAAATAATAACCCCCCCCCCCCATCACACGTCTGTAACAAACATAAAAACTTCACAATACAGTATAACTATATTTGTACTTTGTTGCAGAACTTTTAATCAGAATATGTTGATTCTTTCTTGTATAACAGCAGCTTTGACCATCCTGCTGATTGTAAATCAAATCATAGGCTTATATTTATAATTGATTTCACAAAACTAGTTGATATTTTACTAACACACAGTATTATTATATTTCTGCAGTTGTGACGTTTTCTGTAAGGAGATGTTTATTTAATATTTAAGTCGTCAGTTTTAACACTTAGTGTTAGTACATTTTTCCACCATGTTAAAGACTTCAGGACATTCCTCAGTAAATGCATTTTTTTGATGAACTTCAAAAAATTTCTTAAATGCAAAGCTGTCAAAGAAACAAGTTTGCCGATTGTTGCGCCTCTTTTTATGGATTATACAGCACATTATATAGCACATAAACTTTGCTAAATAGAGGATTATTAAGTACTGTATACTAAAGCAAAAAGTGTCTTTTTTTTTTGTTAGCTATCTTTGCGTGGTGGTGATGTGATTCTTTCCACATCACGCGTTGGTGAATGCATGCAGTATGTAAGAGATCCAAGGCTGCTGAAACAAGTAGGATTTCATATTCACATGCACGACTGTATGTTCAAGGGCAGCGTTGACATTTATTTGAAAATGGCTACTCCTGGTGCTGAGCCTTTGCTTACGAATTAAAATTTATGGTGTTACGTTTACAGGCGTTTACGCTTACGTTTAAATCTGTTCCACCAAGGATGTGAAAATAAAGTGTATTTATTTCACTCAGATTTACAGTCTAAAAAATCCGTTCTCATGTCTGGAAGGAATGTGGTGGTAGCTTAGTGGTTATAAAGGTTGTAGGTTCAAATCCCAGCACCACCAAGCTGCAACAGCTGAGCCCTCGAGCAAAGACTTTAACCCTTAACTACACAGTCGTATAAATAATAATAAATGAGATGAAACGTACAGTAAGCTGCTCTGGATGACTAATGCCGTTAATGTAAACATAAAGCTCCATTACGGCGTAAGGAACTAACAGATGCCTCAGAGCAGTGATTTGGGAGATTTACCGAGAGTGAGAGGTGTGTAATACAGGCCGCTGATGGACTCGGTGCGATATGAAGTCCATGTTAAGAGGCAGGGGATAAGAGGCTATGACATTCATGCTGTAAGGTTAAGGTGTCGCGCACCACTATTACTGGATCAATACTTCTCAGTTTTGTACTTATCTCTGGCCCGATGCTTAGCAGCTTTCCTGGACACACACCAGGGACTCGGAGAAGAGCTCACCTTCTGGCTCTCTCACTACCTTGCTCACACAGTCTCGTTTTATCTTCCTTTCTTTCTGGCTTTTTTTAGAAAGAAAAGCTGCACTGAAAGACTAAACAATACAAGTTTCTGTCACTTGCTCGTCACAGTATCTTCTCTAAAAGGATTGTGTTAATATATAGAAATGAAAGTTAAAGCGCAGACAGTGAAAAGGTGAGGTTTTGTTGGGGAGTTAGCGAGTGATAATTCAGACACTTTAGAAACGCCGCCGCGTGTTTCAGCTTCAGAGAAGAGACACCTATTGTGTTTACAAACTAGCCACAGAGAATTCTGGTCATGGCTGTCGTTTGATTTTACTTAAGGTTGGGGGGGAGAATCATGTTTTGAGTTAAAATGGGTGGAAAAACGCTCATCTTCCCCAGCGGAGTGTTTCCCTACTTTTAAGTCTTTCATTAAACTTCTGAAGAAAGAGTTAATCCTTGCTTCACCATGCAACAAAAAATTGGATTCAACAATTAAAAAGAGGAAAGAAGAAGAAGGGGGAGAACGAAAAAAAAAAAGGAGAACGGAGCAAGGCTGATCGCTCCATATTCATATTCCGATGCAGGCGTTATCACTTAAAAGGCTTTCTAATTACAACAGCAAGACAAAAACTGCTTGGATTCCTTCCAGACGCGCAAAATGATAAAGTAAGCTCGCTCTCACCGCCGGGCGCTTAATCTCGCCCAAGCACCTTGGAGCGTCATCTCCCAAACACATGCCACTGAATGTGGAAATGCCATTTGGAGATGCAGGTGTGACATTTGATAAGAAACTTATGGATTAAATATGTTGGACTAATGAGGAACCCGGCTAGCCCATCAGGGCAAACTGTTGGCTCGGATTGTGCGCCAGGCGATAACATTCCTCCACGCAAAACTCCAAATTCATTATTAATAAACAGCCGCAGTCTCTCTCACTCACGCTCAACGCTCGCCTCGCGCTCTCTCAGGCGGACGAGTGAGGGATGTTGCTTCTCATCAGGAGTGAGAAGAAAAACCAGACGGAAGGAGTTAGAGTCAAGAACAACATGTTTAAGTTTGTTTTGTTTTGTGTCTTTTCGAGACTTTTGGTTTATAGTTTGAAGGTTTTCGCTCACAGGGTTCACTCACACTCACATCTCAGAAATGAGCTGGTGTAGTGTGCGATATGGTTACTGGTCCAGTTTAAAGTAGTCCTAGTCACCAATGATGCACTCTGAAATGATGATTGGGATGTATTGAACTTCTTATTTCTCATGGCAGTCCCACAGTAGACCTGCGTTTAAAGCAAAACTTTTTGTCCATGCTAATAAAAAAAAATAATAAATAAATCTGTTTCCTCTGGTTTCCTGTTAGTATCTATGGATAATAGATGATTTAAATACCTTATTTTAAGGTATTTAAATCTTTTCCTGTATTTAAATCTTTTACTTTTCCGGTACTTTTCCTGAAGATGACTGTATCTGTTGTGTTTTTATGCCTGATACATTACAACCTGTTAGTGTTATACTGTATATTTTCATTTAACGTTCCTGGGGTATGTCATTTTTTTATTTGTAATACTGAGATTTGCAGTGTTTTAGTTTTTTTTTTTTCTATCTATCTAAATGGATCATAAATTACCTGAGACATTACATAATGTAAATATTTGTTTGTTTGCTGTTTGTTTTTTTAAAGTAAATTTCTGTGACATCACTTTCTGTCATAAATTGACATTTAATTTAATTGATTTTATTTTAATCAGAAGGGAAATCGTTTTAAATATTTTGATTTAAAAGAAATATTTGGGATGTTATGTTTTATTATTTTTCAGATTTTTTTTTATCTGCATGGACATAAACAAAATACACCCCCTGAGACATTATTATTATTATTATTATTATTATGAGTTCATTTTTTAAATTAGATTTTCCTTTTTGAATCTGTATGATTTTTTAAAAATATTTATTTATTTATTTTATTTTTTTATAAGAGCGCCCGGGACATTACAGCGTGTCAGAAATGGTGTCAGTGTTTTGTGCTTCACTAAGCCACCAGTGAGAAGAGCTGAACCCTGGCTTGACATTTAGAGTGATTTAGAGCAGACTACAGCAGCATTAAAGGCGTAGTACGTCAAAGGCTCTTTAATGAGGTGTGTGGGGCATCATTTCTCCTCTGATGAAGTCGACACATCCAGCCATCAGCCGTGTGTGTGTGTGTGTGTGTGTGTGTGTGTGTGTGTGTGTGTGTGTGTGTGTGTGTGTCTAAAGCCCACCCTCCGCCTCCATCCCTGTGTGTACGAGGTTGCTTTCTCACAGGAAGGCCGGATTGGAGCCGATCCTGTGAAGAGTGTCAGTGTAAAGCAGCTTAGCTTAGCCAGGCAGCGGCGTGGCACTGACTGACACCGCTTTGTTTCTCGGTCCAGTAACCGTCCGGAAATATCCCATATTCAAACCAAGCCTCGCAATTTAGCTAAGCGAGTTTTAACCATACGCTGATTTACATTCCTTCGAAAAATCAGGTCCGCGTAGAGTATGTGAAGCGCAAAAGATATCTGGGTTAGAAAGCAAAAAAATGAATATTCAAACAGCTTTAAGTAGCGCATATATTATCAGGAAAATAAAAACAGGTAATTGTCTTTCCTCTTTTCCCCCCACTCTTTGTTTTAGCGAGTGCAAATAAAGGTTGCGGGTGTCGTGGCGCTGTTGAGGCAGAGCTTTATGATGGTAATGAAGCGGCGCAGTGTGTGCGATCGGTGCGAGTCCGCTGCGAGGAACAAGCGATAACGAACGAGTGACAGCAGTCCTCGACCGTGCCAGTGGTCAATTACAAAGACAATTGAAAGTCTGGCGAGTGAGCCATCTTGACAGTATGGCACCCCACACACATCCCCTGACATGCCGTGTGTGTGTGTGTGTGTGTGTGTGTGTGTGTGTGTGTGTGTGTG
Organism: Clarias macrocephalus; assembly: GCA_011419295.1. Lineage (NCBI taxonomy): Eukaryota > Metazoa > Chordata > Actinopteri > Siluriformes > Clariidae > Clarias > Clarias macrocephalus. Next base: position 136,233 of record JAAGKR010001042.1, read on the forward strand.
TGTGTGTGTGTGTGTGTGTGTGTGTGAGTGTGTGTGAGTGTGTGTGGTTATTTAAAATCATCTCTGCTTGCCATGTCATGAAGCCTAGTTGAAAACTTTCCCGTCCCTGCTAGTTTGTTCTATGTGCTCTTGATACTCAGCATTCGACCTTGGCTACGAGAAAGGCACCGGCTTATTCATTGTTATTATTAATTATTATTACAAGCCTCACAAACGTGCAATCTCCTGCTGCTATGTCACAGAGTAACACATTCATATTCATAAGAGTGCTGGAGAATTTATTTCTTTGACCTACTTCATGTGCATAAGTACTACAGTGTCTCGATGCAGTCATGTTAATGTGTTCAGCAGGGGTGTGTACGTGTGGATCTGTGGATCTAATCAAACTCATGTATGAAGGGGACGTTTTTAAAGAGACAACTGTTAATTACAAGCGGCACATGCTACACATAGTCAGCTAGGGAACATACCGTTTAGCTGTAGCATTCATGAACATAATGGATTTGTAAATCGCTCAGGTTAAGAGCGTCTGCCAAATGTCTAAAAGTAAATGTAAATTTTCTTTTTTAGTTAAATTAGACCACACACAAAAACTAAACGTCAGTAGAAAAATAAACACAAACTTTATCATTTTTATCAACTTTATCTAAACTTTGAGGTTTATCTGTCTTTGAGACTTGTGAGGCAATAAAAAAAATAATAAAAAGGCATTTACTGGAAAGTAAAAAAAAAAAAAAGTGAGCTAATTCTTAAAGCTCTGTCATGCTGGAATTGCTTTCCTACTTTCTTAATGTTCCATTGGTTATAAGTTTTATAGTATTATAAAATAATGTTGTTTTTTGTTGTTTTCTGTTTAGTTTTTTTACTTTTTCTCCCATTCTACCTGTTTGTTTTATCCTAAATTTCTTTAAATAATTTCAATTAACAAATGAATAACTGAAATTTGTAGTTTTGTGTTTATAAAGAAAAGCGGTTGACTTAATAAACTTTAAAACTTTCATCTAAAACTTTTACATTTAACATACAATACAAATTCCTACCTTTTTTTCTGTATAATGTCTAACCCTAACCCTAGTAGGATATTGAACAAGATCCACTTGCTCCTCATCCACAATACAATACAGCGCTATGTTGATACAGTATGTCAACGTTGTGTCTCAGATTGTACAGTATGGTGTTAAATACCTCAGTAATTCTACATCATTGCAGATATGAGAGGAGTTCGTGGTATAGGTTACTGAATAGAAAAAGCATCCTGAATTCAAACTCCTGTGATTATTACAGAATTCTGTTCTTTTCACTGCTGGGAGTCAAAACCTTGACCATACTGTACCTGAAGAGATTTAACTCCGTTATATATAGTATTATAAGATATGTATAGGTGTATAATAGAAGCAATATCTGACTTACTTACTGTGCATTCGGTGTAAGAATACTAAATTATGATATTAAATAGAAAAAATTTCAATAAAGTTGATGGAAAATGATTAACTATTTGTTTGGTTGGCATTTGCATGATATTAAATCAATAATAATATAATGACACGTTTTAAGCTTTAATCAGGAGAAGAACCACAGTTGGTAACTTAGAATGCAAGTTTCATTACCTCAAGATAAAACATATTTGTAGGAGAAAAAAGTATTTTTACAGATTTTTATGATCATGTTTCATGATTTTTATATTTTTATCATAAAATATTTTTGTTATATTTTCACATATATTTATGTAGGTATATAGTTTTTTGGGGAAAATATAATATTAGGGACCATAGGAACTACATACTGTAGGAACCATAAAAGGTAACTTCACTGGCATTGATTTGCGGCATAAAAATGACATCAATGAAAAAGTTTTTAATAGTTTCATTTTTTTTTATTACCAAGTCTTTCAATGAGTGCCGTATAAAGGGTATAAGGTTAAAGTTTCTTATTTTGACTTAATAACTTAAGATAAAGCTGCTAAATCCAAAATAGGAAAATGTTCTTATAACTTGTCAGCTGTCTTTAAATACTCAGATACTTAATCAAAAATGAGATACTGTATCTCGAATGAACCAGTTCTACAGTTTGAATGATGGCATTAAGTAATAATATGTTTAAACAAGTAATGATGTTAAAATATGGAAATACTAAGCAATAATTATGTAACATCTTAAATGAACTGATTATGATCCAATAGTTACATTTAAAGATATAAAGATAATAAATAAAAATGTACAATGAGTTTGGAAATTGGAAATACTTATATTTTAAGTAAAAATACCACGTCGTCTCTAAATGAAAAGTCAAAATAGGGAGAAATTTGGTTAAATAAATGATTAAGACTTAATATAACAAAACAAAATATAACTATAACAGTCTATCTTAAATAGAAATAATGTATTAACATGAAAAATTACTTTTAAAATAATAATTATGTAGCAGTTTTGGTTTGTTTTGGGTTTTTATTTTTCATTACTATTGTTGTTGTTGTTGATGTTTACAACTTGCAGTTCAGGGCTTTACAGGGTATCAGGAAATAGTTTCCTGCTCGGTCAGTACTCCTCTAGTCAGCAGCATCTCAGTGTTCAGTACAGAAAGAAAAGCTCCTGAGCTGCACACCTTTACCTCTGCGTCCCCATTGGAGGAATAAAAGCCGTGCCAGCAAGCGGAGTTTCATCTCCTTAGGCCTGCGCCTCGGCTAATCTCTCCCCAAGAACATTTCCACTCCAGTTCCTCCCCACTCCAGACATATTTGCTCTCGCCAGCCGCTCGTGTCCCCGTTAAGATTTAAACAGCAAACAGAGAGCGGAGCGGAGATAACCTGCTCCTGGACCCACTCCACTCCCCCGACATTATTTTAGAAGATCAGATCCGCGCTCTCGGCCGCCACCGCCGCGTGTTTATCTGCCGCGCTCCCCCCCCCCCCCCCCCCCTTCGCTCAGACGCAGCAGTCATTCATTCATTCATCCTCGACACAAGCACACTCGGAGACGGAGGTGCAGAGGCGGGCTAATGCTGCGTGTGATTGCTGGGTCATGAGGAGGGAGTGCAGGAATGGAGGAACATCACAGCAGCAACTTTACGCTTTCTGATTTCCTCTTGAGACTAACATCTGTGGCACATCACGCTATAAAAAATGTTGTCAGGCCGATATTATAGCGTGTCAACTGTCACGAATCATCTTGATAGTAGCTTTAAATATATATGAAATATATTAACAAAAAACACGCCTTATTGATTGTCCACGATCCTTTGTAATATAATTATTAACATGTCGTAAATGTCATATTATTTAAAAAAATAATTTCTAGTTACCAGGCCTCATTAAAAAACAAACCTGCACAGATTTACATCTTGGAAATATTTCACAAATCACATGTTCACAAATCACTCAAAAAAAAAAAACTAAAGCGATTCTTGTTTCAGTTTATTTTCCTGATACTGTCTGATGAAGGTGCAACCCTGTTACCCAAATCATACCCTAAAAGAAAGTTAGAGAATTAAAAAGTAAGTATTCTTATTGTGATCATCTCGTTAGCTTGGACACTAATTAACCTGTCATATAAAAAAATAATAATAATAATAAAAAAACATGCTATCAACATGAAATAGGTTGATTTCTTGTTTTCTTGTTTGTTCTTGTTCACTTTTAAACCCTATAATTTTTAAACCTTGCCATTAACCTTCTACAAAAAAAAGGAAAGAAAAAAAGTGAAGTAGCTAAGCACTCCTAATGAACACGTTTACCCCACAACCTGTTTTATTTCCCCTCTCTGACTTTGCCCCCTCTCATCACCTGAAACAGGAGGTCGAGCTCTGCAATAAAGCGGCCCTCCTAACGCATCAAACATGATGTATATTAACACCGCCGCTGTCAGGCTTCTATTATAGCACGTCGACCCCCCAGTCCCACCCCCACCACCCCTCGTTTTGATACAGCCGTAATTTAAACACCCATCTTAATTGACTTATTATTTATTTATTTATTTATTTATTTATTTATTTCGCCCGTGCCTCTCCGCGAGTGCGCCGCCGCTGCTTTATTGGGCCACACACAATGTAGCCGCTTCAATTTTACCATTCATAATGAATGCACAGGCTCCATTCAAATGCAGCCATAAGCACACAGCAGATAAGAATTTAATTAAATGTAGATTAAAACCAAACAGGAAAACACACTCGCTGATAATTTTTTTTTATCACCTCCCCTGGTCATATTCTCCACACACACATACACACATACACAGGCTCACACATAAAGGCTCACACACATTCAGCTTGTTTTTGTTTTTTTTGTTGTTGTTGTTCAGGAGTCTCTGACCTCATTCATTACCGAAGTCATGATTTAGTTTCAACACCTTCCTCGGTTTGTCTTCTCACTCACTCATGCACTTTTCTGTAAATGCAAAAGGTTTTTTTTTTTTCTTTCTTTCTTTCTTTCTTTTTTTCTTTTTTTTTTAAACTTGTTGCCTCGTCAGAGACACAGTTACACAAATCTGGGAATTTGAACGAATTTTCCTTCGAGCGTTTCAATTAATTCGACCAGCTGTTCGGAAAAACATTAAAATAATTAAAAATGATAGTGATGACTCGGGTGAGACCTCCAAAGGTGCAGTGAGCTCTCTCTTTCTGGATGAAGACGGGGAAATCGCTAACCATCTGCTCAATTTGTTTAGAGGAATCATTTGTGCGTTTGTCAAAAAAAAAAAAAAAAAAAAACACAAATATATAACGAACATCGGCAGCTAATGACACACCCGTAAATAGCGTTCTTAAGTAAACAGAGTCAACTCTTTTCTGTTGCCTTCTTTTTTTATATTTTAAAGACATCACTATGTGATAAAAACGACAAGATATTAAACCAGCGTTCCGTCACTATCACTACAGAGAGGGTTTAGATTTCAGACTCGGTGCTGTTCCTTCTTCAGGATGGTTTAGAGAAAAACAGAGCTTGAGTGATGGTCAAGTTTGTGGATTGGGCTGAACACACACTCACACACACAATTGGCACCTCACATGGTATGGTAGTGCCTCTGTTGCCACTGCAGAGCTCTCTCGCTCTCTCTCGCTCTCTCTCGCTCTCTCTCTCTCCATGGCCTCTCTGTTCTGCTCTATTACCCGCGCATAAGCCTTGCGCCTTTTCCTGCGGGGAGAGGAGCAATTTCCTGTCGCCACGCGTTTGATCAAGTGCTAAAACCCGCGCGATCAACACAGGGACAGATGTCGGCTCCAGATGGCCGAGCCGCACCACCCGGGGCAGCCGAGGGTCTGTGCCAGGATGGCAGAACGGCAGTGGGTGAGGGCAGCGGGCACCCTCCCTCCGCTCCAGCCCGACAAATGCAATTAGGCCCTTTAGCCACCGGTTACCCGCTCAGGCCAGCACCGAGCGACAGAGGGCGTGATTAGTGTGCGCGACAAGCAATATGTGGAATTACGGCGGGACACAGAAGCAGGGCATGATGGCTCAGGGGAAAGCAGGTATAAAAGGCTGGATATCGGGGCATTTCTGGAGCTTGTTTTGGAGAACTTATGAGCTTCTCTCGGGGTGGATAAAGGACTAAGAGTGATGGCTTGATTCACCATCACACCTTCATCGTCTCGACCGGTTCCAGATTGACAGATCGCGCCAACATCTGTCAGCTGCTCCATTTCTGGGCTCTTCTTTTGCCGAGTGTTTCTGTGACAAGGAGTCGAGTTGCCATTTTATCCCCCTCATCATTTCTGAACGCCAGATCGTGCCAGTGCAGGCTGAGCCGACGTCTTTGTCAGCTCTCCTCCTTCGATTAGCCCGAGTCGTGGCGATCTGTCATCTTCCAAAATGGCTGACAGATGCATCAATCTGCCGCTTTCTGTCTCCCGCTGACGCCAAAAACGCCCAAGCGGACCTTTTCCAGCATTTTTTTTTCCTTTTGCAGGCCTCCCATTTGCAAGAGGGCAGCGTTCCATGAGCCCATGTGGCCGGCAGAGACAGCCATGTTGGAGAAGGGCTGTTAGGCTCACCTGCTCCCTGGAGTGAGGCATGCTGGGTAGGGGGATGCGGGCCACCGGGCACAGCTGGGGGTCCAGCGCACAGCTCCTACTGCTGCCGCCGGCATTCTCATGTCCCATTAATATGGCTGGTCGAGATGGGCAAAAGGGATGTGTATAGAGTGTATGTGTGTGTATATGTGTGTGTGCACTGTGTGCGCCTCTCAGCAGGGGCCTCGGTAAACACATGTCGACTGGCCGCAACCAGTTTAGTGGGAAAAAAGAGAACGGTACAGCAATTCAGTTTTTAATGGACAGTGCGTGGCTGTGTGTGTGTGTGTGTGTGTGTGTGTGTGTGTGTGTGGCTACAGGGCCTCTGAGTCACACTCTCCTAACCTGAGGTTATGGCACAGTCATTAGGAACATGTGCTGGCATTATTAGTTAGTGTGTTACAAAGAAAAAAAGGGAATGAGGAATGATCACACGTTGCATGAAACTGATCGACTGTTGGATTTAAAAAAGCAACTCAGGGCTTTCGATGGATTCACGGCTTGAGCCTGTCCTGGATTTTGTTTGTTTTTATGTATCTTCAACATCAGAGTGACGTGCAAAGCACTAATTGATGTGTAAAAAAAAAAAAATGAGGGAAAAAAAAAACGGTTTCCAGTAATTCGCATATTACGGCTCTTTATTTCATCGGTCTCAGCAAATATCATTTTCAGTCAGCTATGAAAAGAGCCGCTCGCATCTCGAGGGACTTATCACAGAAACGGCGTTTAATTATAAGGAAGAATATCTCATTTTTAATATTCTGAATCATTTCCTTTATCAGATGGAAACTGGAAGCTGGATCATTTTCTAAGCTGTAATTGTGTACCTACGTGCATCTGGGTGTGCGTGCGCGAGTGTGCGAGTGTGTGTGTGGGAATTATACAGACTGAGAGAATTATTTTCAAAGAGAGAAGATGGAAGGAAATAGTTGAAAGATGTAGTCACGCATCTCCCTCAAAGACCTTTCATTTCTGGATTATGACTTGCTGGTAAATATTTAAAAATAGATTTCCCCTTTAAGTGTGTACCGGGTCATAATATTGTTGTCACATGATGCAGAATTATTATTGCATAGATTTGTGTTTTGTTTTTAACTGTTTTTTGCAGATAACTGATATTAATATATATAAATATAGTGAGAGAAATATCTGAATATGACCTTTAAGAGTGAAATCCGTTACAAAATGTGTACAGATGGGTTTTTTTTTTCCTGTCATTTATTCAACCCAGAGTTAAGGATTTAGTGAAAAAGCAGAACGTTGAGTGTATGAGAAGAGTGCCCCCTGTTGGTTATAAGCGCTCCATCGTACAGTAGCACTACTAAGTCATCTGTTCCTACACTTTAACACCACACACGTTCTCAAGTTTCTAAAAGTAGACCAGTATGAATCCAGTCAGTCCCAGATACTGAATACTTTTTTTTTTTGTTATATATTTTTTTTCAACCTGAGCTTTTCAAAAAAAAATTCTTTTAGAAAGATTCATCCTTACAAATCTTCAGCTCTTTAATATTGCTTGAATTCAAGTCCAAATCAGCAGCGTTTTAACATGGAAGCTGCATCAGTTAACAAACACAGTATCTAATCAGCAGCTTACATCAAATCGTTTTGTCAGGGGGTAAATACTTGTAGATCAACAAGGATGCAAAAAAAGAAAAGAAAGAAACCTGTAGTCTTCATAGCTTTTAAATCAATGCACTTCCACCTCTTTGCAGCCGTGTAACAGGGACACCTGAACACCTAAACTAAATCATCATGCAGTGATCCTGTCTTTTACCCTAAACTAAATCTGTCCGTGTGCTTCAGATCTCAGTTCTTAGGCGACAGGATTAGAACCTGAGCTCGTTTTTCTCCTCAGCGTTTGACACATCGTGCATCCTGACATGCTTTTCTCCTCACCACGGATGTAAACAGTTGTTTACCCGAGCAAAGCATTTCACAGAACTCTGGTTGAAATCTAAAGACTATAAAAGTATAAAAATCCTGATCTTGAAAGGAGATCAAGTGTTTTAGATCAATGTTAGAATTCATAATCAGCATGACCAAGTCAGTATATTTATTATCGTGTTCTTATATACATCTTAAAATGTCATTTTATTAAAAGTTTATTTTGAGTAGAAAGGTAAAAAATAAAAAGCTTCATCATCAAAAGCATCGTTTTACACATTTAAGTGATGTGTGAGGTGGGATTATGTACTGTATGTAAAATAGACCAGTAATAAACACAGCTAATATGCATGTATTAATAAAAAATAATAAATAAATAAAATAACCAAAGTTCACATTATTTATTTAGCTGGTCTCGGTAAAAGTGGTTGAATTTAGGAAAGGAAAAGTGCTGAAAGTACACTTGTTATTAATTAGGAATGTACTTGTGATGTTAATTTATTTGTTTGTTTATTTATTTAGTTAGTTAGAAAGCTCATTACATATATTGTTTTTAGTTATCGCTCTCTCTAAGGAAGTCACAGTGAAACACAAATCTGCGCAGTATTAATGTCTGCATTAATACAAATGGATCTGACAGAATTTTGACCCAGAAAGCAGAGAGCGAGATCACACTGCGATGTCAAAGATGTGTTTAAAGCATGTCTGGACAAAATATCAGCAAAATCAAAAAATAGGTTAAACGTGAGCTTTAAAATATATATATATATATATATATATATATATATATATATATATATATATATATATATAATGCTGCTAACAGTCTTATACAGCCTTGATAACTCACATTAATAAACATGAACAAACCATCAGGAGTGTTAGTCATTCAGATACTGTAAGCGAGGCCAAAAGGTCGTAGGCACCCTGTATTTTTTAAGTCCAAAAAAAAAAAAGAACACTGAAAAGAAATTTTACATTTCTACATTGAAATATCTGAAAAGAAAGCAGCATGTTACGTCAAAGACCACTCTTCAGACACAGAACAAAAAAAAAGCGTCTGTGTTTTACTGCATGGAAAAAAAAAAAAGAAATCTGGCGTGCCGAGTCCTCAGAAGGACTGCGACCGGTTCTGCAGGATGCTCAGGAAAACTAAGCAGCTCATTTCCTTTTTTTTTAAAAAATCACAAATTCTACCTGCGGTTATATTTTAAGCAAAGGCTCGTCACACCAAATATTGACTTTGTTTAATGAATTATTGTTTACCGCCTTTTTTTATAGTATTGTTTTGAATGTCGAAACTTTCATTGAAACCATCCTCGCTCTGGATCAGTTATTTTTCTTGTGCTCGAGACTTTTGCACAATACAGTACATTAATTTAACATTGTTTAAATCGGAAAGTGGCAACGTTAAGAATTGAGGCCGAAAAGCATGTTTGTTTTGTAGATTACAAATTTCGATTACACACTGTAATGTTTAATGATTGTGACTTTATCATATCTTATCGTGAGCTGAATAAACAGCCGGGTGTATTTTGTTATCATTTAAACTACATGTCGGTCAATTTACTTTGCTGCTTCCCAGTTTAGTGTTGAATTATAGTCGAGGAATAATTGCTAGAACAGAAGCGGTGAGTTTATATTTGAGCCTCGTGAAGCTCAGGCCCTCGTTCCAGCTTCTGCTGCAGTCATTTTTCAGGACAGATGGATGAAACAAAAGCTGATGTGCCTAACTACGAGTTTTACAGCAAACTATTAAAGTCTTGCGCTGTTTATCCACAAACATTTGAATACCTGTCTTCAGGCCAGTTTAATTATCCTCCCCCTTCTGTCCGTCCCTCGCCACTTTGTTGTCTCCCAGCGAGAGAGAGA
>JAAGKR010001043.1:0-132310 GCA_011419295.1 Clarias macrocephalus
AATGTTACATTCGGCACGACTAACACTCGGATGCACCGGCAGTCTTCCCGTTCACACAACATTTCCGGATCAAGATCCGACATCAATTCTGTGAAACACCAGTGTTTACCACACCGTAGAAATATTATTAAATTTGCACGTACAGAAAATAAAAGAAAGGTGGCTTTCAGCGAATATGTGTGTGGGAGATGGATGTATAGTCTAAGAGATGATAACGCAGAGAGCTTCTTCCTTTAGGCAGTGATTATTTTAAGGTTTCTGGAGAGAAGAGCCTCATTTCCTCACTCAGGCCCAACAGGATGCTGTAAATCTAAAGTGTTAAACTCTGACCTATGGAATGCGGTCTCCAAGAGCGATCTGGCAAATGCCACCTATGTGCTGCGGCACAGGACAGGAAGTGAACGCAGCTGTCCAAGTCTCACAGAATAGTATGATGATGTCACAAGTGCTTCCAGATCAACAGTGTGCTTCAAACATTTTAAATGCCTTATGGAGTGGGAGTGGGATTTAAGCAGATGGTCTGATCGAAAAACAGTATCGACCCGCTTACAATCCAATTCCCATTTCACCATCTTTATTTTCACAGATAGCTCAATCGCAAAACTGTTTACCCGGTAAACTGACGGTTCAACATCAATGAACTGCTGAATGTGTCCCAAATGTTTCACGTGTCCGGTTGGGATGTGTGTGCCGAAGGACGGGGCTATTCACAGACAGGTCTGTTTGTGTGTGAGAGAAAGGATGACTAAAAACATTAATACTGTTTAAATAAGACTGTAAATGAGCGGGGCTGTATGGCTGGTTATCGATTAACGATTAATCAACTGTGTGTTAACGGGCATCACTGTGGCAAAGTGGTTAGCACACAACCCACGGTGTACCCTGGTGTGCTTCCCCTGGCACAGGCTACAGGTCTCGTGTGACCCTGTACAGGATAAGCAGTATAAAGAATGAGAGTGTGAGTGAGTGAGTGCTTTTTAAGGTGTTTGACTGTCGGTTAAGAAAAACATGTGAAATCTGTAACCATATTTGCAACCACCACAAAGTACTGGTGATATAAACATTAAGAAAAAATATATATCTAAATGCTACCAAAGCCGTCATCATATCATTGTTCCTACAGAAATTTAACGCATAATCACTTTTATTGTTTACAAGAACATTTGACTAATGTTCTGGTTCATTTTGATCAGTGAGAACCTAAACGTTCCGAGCTCGGTAATCCTGGCTGAGATGTGGCAATATTAGGCATAGCAGAAAAAAGTTAACTTCATTGTTCTTTCTTCATTGTGCGTTTAATGATGGCTCATAAACCAACTAGATGCAACCTGCCACCCGCTGTATCAGAGGTTGTAAATACACACACATACCCGCGAACGGAAACCAGGAATAATGTTGGCTAGTGGGGAAGTGGAAGGGGGAGCAATCGTCCCTGGGCATGGTGCAAATCCATTGTGCCTAATGTGAAAACTTGCCGGTTAAAAAGGAAATAATACCTATTCAAACTAAGTTATGCCCTTTGGAAGCAGCAATATTAATACAGTATGTTGTTTAAATAACTAGCCATGGGAGTGTTTTTGTTCTCGTGGATGAAAACATGTCTTCATATAATCACATTATGTGTACGACGTCACTGGTAAGTCTTGAGTCAAAGACACATGGAGCCATGACTTACTCACCTCATTTGTTCATTCATTCCAACATCAACTGTTTAGTAATTTGTAAATTAAATTTGACCTATGATGCAGAATTCACTTGGTAGTCATTTTTAGACTAGAAAGATTCCAGTGTGTATGAACGAACAAACAAAAAATATGAGGACCTACATTCCATTTTGGTATATTATCAGTTATGACCTCATTTGAGGAGGTACCCTTCACATTTGTGTTACCGCTGTTCTTTGGAGGGCCATGGCTCAGCAGTAGTTCATATGCATAGATGCTGAAGTTGTGCATTTGTGGGAGGAGTAAACTAAAGCAAGTCTGAGTAAAAATTGATCATCATGGAGGTATTTTATCTGGAGCATTCACACCAAGTTGGAGCTCTGAGATCTTGTTTATGTTTGGGATCTTTATTCAGTCTGGGTTTTTCAAATTCTTGTCTCACTTGTCTCACATCGTTTCTTCTTCTTTCGCTTTTAAAATGTAGTCATACTTCAGGTGTGTGAGTGGCATCATGTGATACAGAAACTGCCATCATTAGTCATAGCGAATATGAAGTGAGTAAGTAGTGCTTTGTTTGAATAACAATGTCATTTATGCTAAAAACCAATTTACCTCATTCCTACACTATGAACAATTTAGTTTTGTAGCAGACTAAAATATCCAAAATATAATAATAATAAAACCTTTTATAATTCAAGCTCTGTGGTTGGAATACTGGAGAAATAGGCCATCTTATGTAACAAAGAGACTTGGGTTTTATTTCTGTACAACATGCACGGATTGAATGGATCGAAGATAAAAATGAAGCGATCGTATTTACTGTTCTGTGTGTATTAAATGCACGTGTTGTGACCTGAAGGACTGTGTGAATCACTTTCCTGAACCTTTAAGTGACCTTTCACAGTGCTATGTGACATTTGTGTTTGTTAAGTGGGTCACACGACAGTGAGCGCTGGCACGGTGCGACATCTAGCCTCTCCCCGCTCGCTTCATCTCGACTTCTTTGCTGCATTGCTGCTGCTTTTTCATCTCGTATGCACATTTTAATTTCAGAAAGAATATCAGACGCAACATCAAAGTGTATGCAGATACCTCTGTACGGTCCTTATTCAGGACAGAGGACTTCAGGGAATCGATTGGGAAGTCGAGTTTTTTAAAAATTCCGAGAGAGAGAGAGAGAGAGAGAGAGAGAGAGAGAGAGATCTGTACGAGTTTAGTCACTAACAAGTCATTTGCAAACACTGACAGAAGCAAAGGTTCAGGTTATTGAGGCCAGATTAAGTCACTGATGAGAATTATCCAAATTAATCCACTTACAGATTTATCCACTCTCACAAATGTCAAAGACAGGAAGTCAGGAATGCCAAGAATACTTCTAAAATATTTCTAACAATAACACTATGCTAATTAATCAGCAAATTGAGCTAAACGTGTGATAAAGCATCCAAGGAGGAAGTACAGACTTTAGTCAAGTAATCCAACATCAATACACTTCAAACTAAACACTCACTTTCTTTATAATCTCTCAAGCTTTCCCATCCATCTCACCTTGAGAGAGAGAGAGAGAGAGAGAGAGAAGCAGACAGGAAAAGAAAAAGGAGAAAAGAATGTTTCTGAAAAATAGAGCTAGAGAAAGAAATGAAACAACCACAAAGAGAAAAGAGAGAGGCAGACAGAAAAAGATAGACAAAAGGGACAGAGGGAGAAAAAAGGGAGGAAACAGTAAAAAAATGACAGACACATACAGTATGGACAGACAAAAACTAGACACAGATAGGACAGAGACGGACATTTAAAAAATGTAAACAGAAAGAGGGAAAGAATGAAATAGATACAGAGAGACAGAGATGGGCAAATAAAAACAGAAATAGAGAGAAAAGGAAGAGAGGACAGAGGGAGCAGACAGATGTAGGAAAATGGAAAAAAGTAAAGGGGAAAAAGAAAGAGAGAGAGAGACAGAGAGAGAATGAGAAAGAAAAATGGAACATGAGTGACAGACATGGAATTTAAGGAAGTGTGTGTGTAAAAGTGCGAGACAGTGCGAGACCAAGAGAGAGAGAGAGAGAGAGGAGTGCTTCACTAATTTGCGCGCTGCTCCTCTGTTCATCTCGGAGGAGGTGGAGAATGTGGGAAATGTTGCGTGGCGGGATCAAAGGGAACGCGCGCTCTAATGACCGCGGTAACTAACAGTAGAGCTGATAAATTAAGCCCGGCTCTCTAACAAGGCATTTCTCATCAGCGTGAAGAGCTGTTTCCAAGATCAGGAGGATCCCCAGCTACAGCTTGAAGACGTATCGATTAAGAGCGTTCATCATTCTCTGCTGCTGTCTCCATCCTTCTAGAATTATCTACAAATAAATAAGTCGCTAAGCTAGCATGTATTTAAGTGAATGTAAAACGATTAAGATAACAGAGGTTCTGATTGTTATAGGGTTTTAGCGGTGTTCGATACGCCGCAGCATCCTCTTTCTGCTGTCCACCGGTCACTAATCGTAATTAATTGTAGCCTGCTAAGCAGAGAAAGACGTCATGTGGTAATGTGCAGCGGAAAACTATCCACTAGTGTAAAAAAAAATAAATAAATAAATTACAATAAACGAAGTGCCTTTTCAAACAGAAGTTTTTTTCAAGCAACTGCAACATCATATACTGTATTAAAAAAATAATAATAATAAAAAAAAAACACATTGTCTTTCTTGTAAAAAAATAAAGTAAAATAAAATAAAAGATTCAGTCGAACACACTATAGCCGGACTATTTAAGCACAATTTGTCAAATTTGCTTGCATTTACCCAGGCTGCATGGTGACAACAGTTAATACTTGACAGTTAGTCATTAGTTTATGGAAACAAATGAGATGTGGTTAAGAAGTGGTTATGTTTTGTTTCAGAGTGACGCTTCATGTTACCACTTTTGACTCATGACTCTGAACAGATGAGACATCTATTCTGAATTTGACACATGGAGAATAAACACATAACCCTCTGCCCAATGTCTTTATGTATGCTGCCTGGCCAAAAAGGTCACACACTAATAATTCACTTGATCTTAATAAGCTTTGTTTTTGGCACACAATGTGGTGGTGTGAAAATGATTCCTCATGCTCCCAGAATCACTCCATCACATTTTGAGTCCTGGATTGTGCCCATGCAATCAGGGAAGAAGAACTTGATAAAAACTTAAGTGATAAATTCAGTACCTTCAGGTCGTCAGCTGACTGATTTCTTTTTTTCCCCCACGTAACGATGCTGAGTCTCAACCTGACCAACTGAAACAACAGCAGATCATAACACTGCGTCCAGAGGCTTGTACAGTGGCCACTATGCATGATGGGTGCATCGCTTCATGAACTTCCCTTCTTACCCTGGAATAGGGTCTCATCCGACCACATGACCTTTCCATTTCTCCAGTCCAATCTAGTTTAAAGCCTTTTATTTCCATTAGTCTGACTAAGTGCATTGTTTTTCTTACGGCGAAACAGCGGTTTCGTCCCAATATCTCATGTTCAGGTGCTCATACTTTCACTATTGAACACAGCTCTGTTTTTGACTGTAGATTTTTTTAGTACGCAACTTCACATTTTCAAGTGATTTCCATTTAAGTTTTTTTTGTTTTTGATCACATTTCTTCAACAAAGTTGACCATTCACTACTAGGTTTTAATAATGCATTGGACAGTTCTGAACCCAATTCACAGCATTTCAAATTTCCTTGTTGTTTGCTTTGCTTCATGCAGGACAATAATTTGATTCTTCTGAAAAGGTGATTTTTTTTTAGGACAAGCAGAGTATGATCTTTCAATCCTGACATCTATGCACTAATTAGATAAGGGACAAATCTAAGCCTGCCCTTTCCTGAATGTCTTTAGCTCTGTAGCTAGTCCATAGTCTAATGAGCATCACCAGGTAAATAATAAACAACACATATTTCTGGATGCATTCCGACACAGAATCTTCTACAGGAGCCATGATGATTCCTGGTTAGTGTTTTTACACTTCTAAACTGTTCTGTTATGGTATTTTTTAATTCTCATGAAGGTCTGTAAGATGACAGGAAGGTTAAACTGTAGAGCACGACATGGGTGAAGGCAACAGTCTATTTTTAAAATGAGGTCAATGGCAGGAGTGGGAGTACACATTTCTCTTGAGACTCTGATGCTGCAGAGGGATGCATCAATCTCTCCGACGCACAGTGACACAGAAAATACAGCTGGATTCTCCATTCTACACACACACTGCTCTACGATACACGATGTCCTTCCGACATGCAGTCACCAGCATTCACCAAAACGTGCATTTTATTTGTAAATCTATTTTATTTTGGTAACTTTGTAAACTTTTCAGCTGTTTTTATTCACATTCTTATTACCTAATTGGAATAATTGGAACTTGGGTGACGGGCAGGTGTATAAGCATTTCATTTCATTGCATATCATACTGTGTATGGCTGTGTATGTGACAAATAATGAAATAAAAGTACAATTATTTGAATAACAATCCACCATTATTCAAGTCAAGCTGCTTAAAGTTTAACAGTTAAAGCCTGAACAGATTCTAAAATCCCTACAGCTCCAGCAGAACGTATTTCACAAGATGTTTATTTAATGTACTTTTTATTATTTAAGCTACTGTAATACGTAGAATAAAACTTATTTAAAATCGCCAAGACATGATGTGCTCTTGAAATAAGAAGACACATTTTTTTCTGTTTTCACCAAGTAATTAATTGTGACCATTAGAACAGAGCTGTGTGTGTGTGTGTGTGTGTGTGTAGGGGGAGGTGTATTGGAGATGGAGTGGCAGCATAAAAAGCATGAGAAATAAAGTGCACCATAATGACAAGGAAAAAGTCTAGATGATAATTTGTAAAAAATAAATAAATAAATAAATAATAAATAAAAAGGAACGAAATGAGGCAGCACAATGTAAAGCGAACAGAATGTACAGTTCACTGTAAAAGTCTAAGACACATGGAAATAAATGCTGTAGATCAAAGAGGCCTGAAAACTATAAAGCCCAGTAAAGAGTAGGGACGTGAATCACCAGTCACCTCCCGATACGATATTATTATGATACCTAGGTAATTCCACAAGTATAGAGATTTTATAAATATCCCGATTCGATAATACATTTATTCCCCGATATTGTTAGAATTGAAATCTTTAAAATAGTTTAATGACATCAGTTAATAACATCGGTTTTCTCACAGATGTTGGTGAGAAAAACGACTCTTTAATAACTGTTTAATAAATAAGTAATGACTAGAACTAGGCCTAACTTACACTGCAAGTACACTGTCGTTCAGAAGTCTAGACACACCTTCCATCTTCTGATTTTTATTTCTTTCTACACTTAAAAACAATACTGGTGCTTGATAGGTTTTGCAAATGCACTCGACAATACTGTTCTTGCAAGAACTATTCAAAAAGCTCACCTTTGTGTCTTAAATTAACAACTGACTGTTGCTGATGTTGTTGTTCACATAATCCCATGTGTGTTGTTTTATATCTGGAAGCTGAGTCACGTCATGTGGATTTCTGCCTGGTTAAATAGATACGATTCACCACTCATCCAATTATGGTAATGTAACAAGCCTTCTCAGACAGGGGAGGATCCTTTGACTTTGAAGAAACTTACAGTACCAACATACCTCAGACTGAAGACGCGACTTGGTTCGACCCAACAAGAAAGTAGTCCAGCCGACATGGCTCGACTTTCAGATAACCTCACCACTGGGAAGCTTCACAGACATGTTATTTCATACAAGTGTTATTCTAGAACATAGAAAATAAAGCCATGCGTTATATACAGGGACGTTTATGTAGCGATCAGATTGTGAACTCAAAGCAGATCCAGCCTGCTGCACACACAGGTCATCGGGTTAGACTTGAAGTAGATAACGTGTTCACCTGCTTATTCTACACAACCAAATCAAAACACCTGAACTACACCATCAGCTCCATTCTGAACAGACGTACAAAATTATAAATATCACAATTTTATAAAAATCCCAATACGTTTTCCCCTGATTTCATTATTATTTTAAATCGTTAAAAAAGGTTTAATGAGTAATTAAATGAAGCTTGTTCCTTATAACATTAGTTTTCACTTTCACTTAAAATCAAAGGGCAGCATTTAAGCAACACAAACTAACTTCAAATACAAGAGTTTAGCATTTACCTTCAAAAAAATAATATTTTTACTGAGCAGCACGTATCTAGGTACTATGTACTATGTCAATTATTATTTTAAAAAATGACTGTTTCTAAACAATCTAAGCAAAAATTCGATTAAGCAAATAATTCACTCCTACCACACGGGATGAGCTTAAAAAAATTAATCTAGACTTGTTTCCGAACTTTTGACTGTGTGTAATGTACAGTATATATTTGCTGACATTAAATAACCAGGTGTTTAAAATGTACAGTATTCCTCAGACAGGCTTATTATTAAGATCTACTTGTAGATTATTCATAAAGCATTGCGGCATTGTTCTGGTTATAAACAGTGTATAAGAAACTGAAACACCTATTCTAAAATTAATGTTCATTTTATCTTTGTGTGACTTTTTTTTTTCTCCATCTTGAACTGGACATAAATTGTTATGAGTAGACATGGGTGAGTAATTTGCTAATGGGACAGTTTTATTAATACCGAGTTCTAAATGTTAAGCACAGACTAACTCCATGGTGAAGGCTCCTTTACTGAGCTGACAGTAATAATAAATCTCTTTTAAAGGACATTCAATGACATTGGCTTGGATCGTTCCAAACACAAAACCAGCTCCACCATACAGTAACATGTCACCTTCCAGTGAGCAGCACATGTTCCGCTTGCTTCTGCTCTTTCTGGAATTAATAACAGGTCGTAGTGATGCTCAGGTCAGTCTTACAACTCTGTCTAGTAGCAAACTCAGTATGCAAAATGATTTCATTTAAACTTCCCAGAACGGCATACACTGACCATATAATAACCTTTACTTGTAAAAGTGCAATTCCGATTGATCTTAATGAAACAGTATTAAGGCTCTGAGGATAGTTATTTGAGTCAAGGCTGACGCTTGTTAAAGTGCGAAAAACACTGAGGGAATGTAGCATTATTAAATATCTTGATAAAATAACCACCAGGTGTCTTTGTTGTCTTTTGCGAACGCTTGTTTAGGGGCAGACACAAACAAAGCCGACAGGGCTCGGGTAAAATCACATGCAGCTGTGCCGCGGCTTAAATTAGCCCCGAGCAGCACGGCGTCAGGGGAGGAGAGCAAAATTACACCCTTCCGCTTACACTCAGGTATTAAACCTAAATTAGAGAGGCACGCTGATGTCATCATTATGAAACACGTGACCAACCCGAGAGGTCTGATATTGTAAGACAAAACTCACACAAATCTGTTCTTCACAGAAAAGTACCAAATGAACCCCAAGCACAAACTATTTCCTAACCTGACAGAAATAGAGCACGGCTGTGTGATGTGATGTGATACAGCAGGCTAATGAAGCAGGTGATAGTTACCATCTTTAGCATGGAACAGTCCTCATAGTGTGAGAACTCGAAGATGCAGAAGAGATATGCACATGTCTGCATGTTTGATGCAGAGCACTTCTCTGAACTTGTCTTTCATGTCAGTTTCACACAGACTTCAGACTGATGACGTTCGACACATTCCTTTTTGGGTGTATTTATCATGGTTTCCATTATCGCTCTTCATTATCGTAAAAACCTGGCTCGGGGCTATACAGTCCTTCCGTTATGTCTTTACACAAACATTTGTTGTCTTATTTTCAGCACCTGATTTTTCAAAACTGTCTAGATGAGTCAAGAGCTAGACTTATTTAAAGTATTAAATAAACACAAGAAATGCTATGTTACACATGCTGTTGATTGTTTAAATGTCATGTTTCATGTAAAAATCTTGTTTTTGTATCAACAAACATCTGCTCCACACTCCAGTCCAGCAGGTGGTGACACCACCTCAACCGTCCCATAAGTTTAAAAGAAGAAGAGAGGGCACTCAAATAAATAAAAGATGCAAGTAGTTTTCTGTTGTTGGTTTTTTTTTTGGTAAATCTGTGGTGTATTTTTTCAAAGAATTAATTAATTTAGACCATTTAATATGTGTAACTTTACCTAAATAATTTAAAAGTGCGAATCGATTTTGACCCAATGATGCAATTAACTGAATTGACCAACAAAAGATTGATTACATTACATAATCGATTCAATCGCACAGCTCTAATGTCTACTGCTCAGTCAGGATGTGGTCTGTGGTCAGCCTTGATCTTGTGTTGTATTTGATGTACCTCGGAGAGTGAAATAACTCGAAAGTATGTCATTTTTGTCCAATTGGGAAGTAAAACAGGGATGCCCCATGTTTGTCTTTTGTCAACAATAAGTTAACTGATGATTGATGTGTATGTTCTTTCTCAAAATTGTGGAGTGATTCAACAAACCAATATTTAGATTCAATTACTTGTCACATGTACAACACTGTGAAACGATTTCAACGCATATCTTAGTTAGGAAGCTGGGGTAAGAGTGCAGTGTCAACCAGGACACAGCGCCCCTGGAGAGATACGGTTAAGGGCCTTGCTCAAGGGTTTAACAGTGGCAACTTGGCCGTGCTGGGGCTTTAACCCCCGACCTTCCAATTAGTAATCCAGGGCCTTAACTGTTTGAGCCACTATCCCCAATATATGATCGTACGTTGATTGATGTAAAGCAAACACTTGTATATACAGTAAAACTCGTTTAATAGTAAGAAGTACTACTTTGTTTGCTGCTAATGCTCTGTGTAGTCTTGATCTGTCTTTGCTTCCTGGACAGAGTTAAGAAACAGACTATTCCTAGTTCTTCAGTAGAAATTGTTAGTTTTCCCAGTAGAAGGTAGGGAATTACAAGTTACAACCTTTAGTCAAACGCAGTGTTAATAAAGGCTGGTTCTGACACACTTCCATAACAGAAACTTTGAACGCCATAGAGGTAAAAAGCTTTTGCACCGTATCTGTGTTGATGGAGAAAGTGTAGCACAGCCTGATGTACTGAACCAGAGTTTTTCTGTTTGTTTTTTAAATAATGGCAATCAAGTGTTTTATTCCTCTTATATCACAGCAAATCAAAACCAATGTTATCCGCAATGTCCGTTTATAGCTGCTGTAACATAAGCCATGACAGAAAAATAACTAGTGTCACAGTCATTCCTTCCCCAACCTCTCCTTTTCACTTGTTAATTAAATGTCAGTACTTAAAGGAACAGCTTCACCTAAGACCAATACAAAGTGCTGACACAGCAAACTCCTTCCAAAATTGTTAAACATCTCCTTACAGCAAACTGTAGACAAGAATGAATGGTAAAGCAGTTAACCAGTCAGCACCTTGCATTGATCCTCTTTACCTCTGTCCAGATCCACTGAACAGACTTCTCTCTCCCTGAACAATGTGTCTGCTAGTAGTGCTTTGTAAGGTGCCTGATGATTCATGTCTGAACAAAAGGGCTTTGCTGCACCTTTTGGTCTCTGAGTGCTAACAGCATATAGCTTTTATGTCTGTACCAGAAACAGGGGTATGAGACAGCCTCAAGGTTCCCTTCAGCACAAGATATCAAAAAGTTCAACCTTAAAAAATGTTAAAAAGCCCCTCTCTGTCTCACTCTCGCGCACTAACCTTCACCTACTCTCCCACCAGTTCACTTTCAGCTGCTCGCACAACTCCTCTCAGTGACAGACAAAAACTAAATTACTACTTAGGGGCTAAAGATCTTATAGATACTCATAACTCTGGATTATGTCTTTGCATCTAAAAGCACTATCCAAAATACTATCAAATATCAAAAATAACACTCCTAATAAAACTGAACATATTTACAATCTTCAGTTTTAGAAATGTTGTATTGTAAAAACTACTTTCACTAGGAAGTAAGTAAAACACCCACGACCCAAAAAAATTAAAAATGGAAAAAAAAAAAAAAAGACCACTACATTTTTTACTGGGGTTCATCAGAATCAGAATCAGGTCAGAAACATTTTACTAAAGGAGGAAATTATTTCGGCACATAACGTAATCAGTCTTGACACACTCGAAATTACAAAAAGTCAGAGGCCATCAATTTGACAATTTGCTATAATCTCTATTTTTAAATAGTTTTTTTTTCTGCCTGTGGATTTTGGGCCACCCAGCATGTATCCCCAACAGTCGACAAAACCATCACACACAATGATGAAACTGGCTCTTGAGAATCGTCTCTGGAAAGGATGACCAAGAGCTACCTCTGCTGCAGAGGATAGGTTTATTAGAATGACCAGCCAATATACAGCATGTCAGATCAGAGCATACATAAATGCTTCTCAGAGTTCAATCAGCAGCCACATTTCATCATTCACTGTTCAGAGGAGAATGCACGAGTCAGACATTTCACTGTTGCATTATGGAAAAGAAACCATAACTTCAGATGAACAACAAGCAGAAGAGACTTGCTTGGGCCAAGAAACACAAGGACTGGCTGGACATTAGATGAGTGGAAAACTGTTCTTTGGTCTGATGAGTGCTAATATGCCATTGTTGGTTCTAACAGTCATGCCTTTGTTAGACGTGGCGAGGGTGAACAGACGGTTCCTGGATGTGCGGATCCCACTGTGAAACATGGAGGAGGAGGTGTGATGGTGTGGGGAGTGCTTTTTTTGTAATTCTTTAAACATTCCTTGTTTCAAACAATCGTTTGCTATCTATCTATCCATCTATTAATTAATTTAAAAAGAGTCACCCCTCCCAAACACACACACACACACACACACACTACTAACATTAGTGAGTGACTCAGCCTGCTTTTAACCACATCCATCAGCAGAAAGACACTGCTGTGGGGTTCATCTCTGAAGAGGTACTATTAGATTCCTGGATATCAGAATTTATTATTATCCAAAAAGAACATGTCAAAGAGACATGTTTTGTACCTTTAGTACCTTTTAGCATTAGGCTTTAAAATGTACATTAAAATACTACATTCATATTTCCAGGTAAAAGGAAAACACTTGATAGAATTAAAAAGTACCATTCCATCAGGTTCCAAGAGTGCAGCTGAAAATGTGCTTACACTCATATGTACATACACATTTTTTACTTTAAATATGTTAATATTTAAAAGCATGCTCAACTAGAAAGAAACTCTAAATCCAAACACTGCACAGGAAGCAACAGTGCGCTCCTTTCCACGACACTGTACACTAATTAGTAGATCACCTGTGCAAACGCGGTCTAATTTGTCAAATCAGATCTAGAAAGGAATTACAATGTAAACTTCATTAGAGGCCAAATTTGAATAATGCCAGTCAAAGCCATTTAAACCTCTGGCTCATTAGTGCATTTTATTTATTGTTGCATTGTTTTAAGTGGCAGCAAATGCAAAATTGGCTTGTAAATGAAAAGCAAACTAAACTAAGAACCATCACTCAGTCAGAAGAGACGGTGACAACTGCAAGTGAGGTTGCGTGGGGAAGAAAGAAGACGAGGAGAACTGTAAGAGGGGAATTGTTAGAAGCAGAGCAGCGAGGAGGGGCTTCCTTTAAATTGATCCCACTGAGACCCTCATGGTTTTATGTAGGAATTTGGATTAAACCCCTCAACAAATCACAGGATGTAAGGCAAGCCCAGAGAAAAAAAAAGGAAAGCACAAAAGAAAATAAAAAAAGACATGCCTTCTGGTCAGCAAAACGTAGTGAACCTGCCTGGTGGAGGGGGGGAAACAAAATGAGTTCATCGTGATGGAAACCAGGCAGGATTTTGAAACATTTAAAAGGCATTTATAACAACAGCACGGTGTCTCCTGCCCTAAAATTATTAACTATTAACTGCTGGATTTTATCAGAAAACAAGAAAAATCCTTATTCTAACAAGTAGTCTGTGTACAACGATCAGTGTGAGCATCTGTTAAACAGAAGCAGGACAGTTTATACATATGATATATAATTATAAGAAATTATCATGATCATATGACCCAAGTACTGTATAAGGCATTTATTCAGGAAGGGGGAAGACACTCAAGAGCTTTTAGAGCTTAAACTTATGGCACAAGGTAAAGCTTTTTTATTTCATACTAATGCTGAGAATGTCGGGGTGTAAACAAATACATTATTCTGAAAGGTCGATTAATTGGTTAATATTATAATATAATATATAACGATATTGGTTTGGTCAGAAAAGTCCACAGAGCAGTGCAACTAAAGGTGTGCATTGGGACCATGATCCTGTGGGGCAGAATAAAGAAGCCATGTGAGCACGAAGGTTTTACTCTTAAGCGGGTTTAAGCACAGAGTCAGATATGAAGCTCACGTGAAAAGTAGTGAGCTTCATATCTAAAGCTCACTACTTTTCACTACTTTTTCATAGTAGCGTCCTGGTAATTAAAATTAGGTGACTAGTTGTTCATACTGAGGAAAATAGTACATTGGAACGTTGGCATACGAATGCCGTCCCTTACAACTTTTCAACTTAAAAACTTAAATTGTGCAAGAAATTCGCATCGGCATACAAAGCATTTTCAGAGCATATCAGTTGAACGAATTGAACCAAACGCTGCCAAGTTATGAGTGACAAATGTTACGAATTTTTTTTTACAGTCCATGAAAGCTGTTTCAAATGAGTCAACTCACAATTCTAACTTTGCCTTCGACATGCGTTCAAAACTAAGTGATTTGTCGCATGTTTTTTTTTTTTTTGTTTTTTTGTAATACTTTATTAGGAGTCTTTTTGGGGGATTCTCTGCATTTACATTATTTCTTATGGGGAAATTTGTATCGCAATATGAACTTTCACATTAAGAATTAATAAAATTTGTATGTTGATGTTCCTCTGTATTTTGAAGTAAAATATCTTGGGTCGGAACAAACAAAAATGGGATTCAAATCCGTATTTGAGAGCAATTGTCAACTGTCAGAGCCAGAACTCGGATACCATATCGACTATGCTGGCATTCTGGGTTCTTTTTTTATGTGTGTGTTTGGATATATAATTTAAATGCCACACCATGTAGGCATTACAATAGTGGCTTAACAATACACTCTAATGGAGAGAGAGAGAGAGAGAGAGAGAGAGAGAGAGAGAGAGAGAGAGAAAATGCCCTGTAGGTGGAGCATAGCTTCCTACCTAGGAACATGTTACTGTAAATCTTCACAGGACACGTGTGTTTGTGTCAGTTTGCGTGTGAGAGAGACAAGAAGGAGTAAACCTTTCACCTACATCCTTCCCTCCTCCTCAGGTTCTGTTACACCACAAAATAACTGAATCACAGTGAAATGCCAAACACCTCATCTTCTTACTCAGCGGTAGTTAATGGCACTTTCCAAAGGCTGGCACTGAACTGCTACGCTCAGGCTTTCTGCTGCACACCTGTAATTGATCATCTAGAGTTGACGTGAATATCCAAACAACCAAAAAAAAACTAAAAATTTTTTTACAAATTATCCAAAAACAAAGATTAAAATATATACCCAACCTTCCCCTGTTCACACAAACATCCACCATGAGCCAAGCGTTATCTGCTCAGAACTCCTTTACACTCGAGCAGGACTTGGTAGAACACTTTGGCACTAGACTTCATTTTGTACACTGCCAAAAACACTCACTCACTCATACACACTAATATTCTGTTCAACTGCTGTTAGGTTTGATTATAGTCAGCAGTGTGGTGAAAATAATTCCTCATGCTCCCAGAACACCTCTCTTAAAGTTTAAGCCCTGGAAAATGGCTGCACCATCATGTAAAAAAAAACAAATAAATAAATAAAAAATACCTCCACTGATGTGATATCCTGGTCATTCAGTTCATTAGCTGACAATTTTATTGCCACTTAAATGTTGTTGAGCCTACAGTAGACCTGACCACCTGAAGCAACCTCCGATCAGAACCCTGGGTCCAGAGGCTTGTACAGCGAGCACTATGCATGATGAGTGTATCGCTACCACATTAAAGCCTTTTTCTCTGATTAGCCTCACTAACAAGTGTGTCTCCACTGCTGTTTAGTCTCAGTCCTGAGAATTCTCATCGTATTGGTTCTGTGGAAATGCTCTTACTTTCACACAGCTTTGATTTTAATGTCAGTATTTATTAATGCCACTTCAGCTAGTGTTTGTGAACTACAGATAATTTTCCCCCGGCCTCATTTCTTCCAGTGTTTCCCGCCATGCCAACCAGCCCACCCTGCCATGCCTACATAACAGGACATTTTAATTTATTTATTTTTGTTTGTTTGTTTATTAATTATCTAATTCCGTAAAGTGTACTCTCTTAGGGAAATAATCATTTGCATCAGGGAGTCTGTCAGGTTCCTCTCCATGCGTCTCCTCCCTACTTTAATCTGATTCACTTCTGACAGCTCTTGTATTTAAAAAAAAAAAAAAAACATTAACACTTGTGCATGAACACACTCATTTCTTGCTGAACGGATCAGTTTAAAGAAAATGAGTGCCATTAAAATGAACATGAGTGGCAAAGACTTTATTCATGTGATTTATAATATTGCTAATACAAACATCCTGGACACAGACAGCAGCAGCTCCCTGTCGTCTGCAAATCATACACGACATCTTGGAAATCAATTTTTGAGCGCGCGAGAGAGAGAGAGAGAGAGAGAGAGAGAGAGAGAGAGAGAGAGAACATATACGGATTTGTCTTGTGCCAAATTAACTCATCACTGTTCATAGTGGGCGAGGCATCATGCTTAACCCCCCCCCCCCCCCCTCTCTCTCTTTATCAGTCCAGTTGAGTCTCGTGCAGCACCGCGGCTGAGTTGGCAAAAAGATACAAAAAATACAAAACACAATTCACTTCAAGTACAGTAAAACAGCAGTGACAAAAATGGCAGTTTTGTTCTCTGCATGTTTCTATTGCACATGGTGGGTCCACCAGTTATAAAATACATGGTAAGGTGAAGTTAACAGCCTCATTTATTAGCGTTTTATAGCTACTGTACATTATATGAACTAGCTGATTAGCTGCTACTCTATATTGAGGTAATGTGCGATGAGATCAGACTTCCTGTTTACTTGGGCAAGGTTTTAATAGAACATAAAAACAACAAAGATACAAAAATTATTATAATCTTTTCCATGTTATACATGTTTATTTAATTATTTTGAGGAGAAAATTTATTATTATTTTTAAGATTTTAAGATACTTTGCTCTAAACTCTTTGTAAGTAATTGCTAGCCTTGACAGTTATTTGTGTGCAGAAAAAAAAATTAGATGGAAAAAAAAAAAGTTATTAACCCTCTCATAATTTTTTGACCTACTGTAATTAACTTGGCTGTTAATTAACTGTTAAATTTTAACAGGTCAGCACTAATGCACTCAATTTTACTAATGCACTGAACAGTTTTTAAACCAATTCCAGTAATTTATATATGTATAATACATTTTGTGTAATATATAAATGTATTTTTTTCCTTGAATCAGACCAATAATTTGACTGCTCTGAAACACGCCTAGCAGGGTATTTTCAAATTCTCATTCCTTCTCAAGTCTAAACCATAAACTCTAGAAATATAATGATCAAAAACATAGCAGGAGGAAGCCCTTATGAGCAAATCTGAAAAAATATGAAATGGATGAAAACATGAAATATCTGATGTGCTTTGGCATGAGGATAGAGGGGGGGGGGGGGGGGGCAGGAAGGAACTTGTAAGAGTCCACATTCTACCTTTCCGACACAAAGCCAGCCCACCAGCTGCCTGATTCCTGTGATGGCCCGCCTCTCTGTGAGCGGAGCAAGAGGACAGGAAGTATGCAGGAAATGGCAAATTCAACACGTACACAAAAGACAACATTTAAACTACTTTGAAATGACAAAAAAGGGGTGTGTCGAGCCAGAGCACAGACGTCTTGAAATAATCTGCATAAACATAACCGAACGTAAAGCTCTACGTCTTTCTCCTGTAAGGTTTTATTTAGCCGTGGGAGTTGGAAGGATATCCGTTGGGTGGCGGACGCTTCCTGTGTGAGACCGCAAGCTCGGTCGCGAGATTGTGTCACTGTTTATGCACAGGTAGCGTGCAGAGTGGTACGTAGGCTATGTCTGAAGAAAGCACAGTGCTGGAAGGAAGCCCAGTATCGCATTTCAATAGCTTTTGATCATCTTGCTCAATTTCTCATTTCATTTCTGGAAGTGCTACCTATGAAGCTGCTCTTCCATCATTCTTATTGGCAAAAACTGTGTCGTTAGTGGAACATACAAAACATAAAATGAAAACAAATAAATTAATAGATAAATAAAAACAAGATACAGCAGTCACCTGTACAAGATATACATCAGATACACTCATGTATACATGAGATACACTCATGTATATCTTGTACAGGTATGTGGAGGCTGAGAGGTTCGGCCTAATCTCTCTTCTACCCAGAGTGGATGCGTTAAGTATGTCCTGTTTGTTTTCAGGGCAGTGGTGTTTGGCGCCAGCGCAGCACGAGGGCAGCACTGTCTTGACTCTGTCAGCTGTTTGAGAAGCTGGAAGGGCTGGAAATGATTAGCGCTCGCAGCACAATTAGTCAGTGCATCACGACACTAAATTTAGAAGTCCATTTCTGGGTCTGTTCCAAACAACATCCAGGTCTGTTTGTTCTGCTCTGCCCCAGGTTTCTACTTATACGGAGGTGAGCCTTTCGGATAAAGCAAGCGATTACATGGGGGAAAAAAACAACAACTTAATATGAAAGTGAGAAAACAGGAAAATTTAATGTCATCATTCTGAAACGGTCAGCCTACATTAAGTTGGGATGTGGACGTAAGTGCTCATACCGGTGAATCACTTCTATGAGGTCACAGGATTTTCCCTGTAAAGATTTTGCTGGAAATAACTACTTCAATTTATTTCAAAACTAAATTTGAATTTTAAATTATGGACCAGTGTGATTGCTTGTGATTAGGCACTGTATTAAGATGTATTAAGTGTCATGATCATGAAACGTCACAAAAATTTAAACCCTGTCTCAAACAAAGTGCCTTTGAACAGATCGCCTGCACTGAGTGAAGTCTCTCAGACCTAGTAAATCACTCTCACATGCACCATCGTTTTATGTCCACTCGCAATACGGAGGTGCCAGTTTTATGATCCCTTTGGTCAAGTACAGTGCTTGAACCCTTTTTCTGTGATGGCTCCAAGGTTTCAGTTCCTGAACACACCCTTCCTGGCATACAACCAGCACTGAAGGCCCTGGAGGAGATGCCACTGCTAGCTTCCATGGATACTAAACCTCAAAAAGTGTCCCAACTAGTGCCTCATTTCGGCCCGCTCATTGCACAAATCTCGGTTATTATTTTCATGGCCAAAAAAAAAAAAATAATAATAATAATAATAAAAATTATCCCATGCATGATGAAGGGGTGTGCTTAAAAATTAAACCATGCTTACTGCTGCCACAGTTAGAAGAGAAGAGGTGAGAGATTTTTATCCTTAAAAACAGGAGGTTCGCCCACGCACTCACCTGGGACCGCTCTTGGCCGGTGCAAGGAAGCCAGGAGGTTATGGGAGCCTGGGAATGTTTAGTATGAAGAAAGCGATCCGAAAGGATCTGAAGCTGTGGGAATTGGGCAGGAAACATGGAAAGTAACCCTTTCCTGCCTTGAGAGAGTGAGAGAGAGAGGGGGGAAAAGAAAGCAGGAAAAAAGTAATGTACTGAGAAGATAATTTAGTTCCACACTGATGACATCAGAGCATCGTTGGAAGGAAGAGAAGGGGTGTTACTGATTACACTCTCAAAAACTGAAACCAAAAAAAAAAAAAAAAACGCATTTGTATACAATGTAAACATCAAGGTAGAGCCAAGAGCACAGATGAAGCCAGTGAAGGTTTACAGGCTGTTTTAAGATTAAAAGATAAAAATAATAATAATAAAAATTAAAGATTAAGACACAAATCATTTTGCTGAATCCGCACATATTTAAAACAGCTTAAAAAGATAAAGAGAATATAAAACATAAAAAAAGACAAGGCAATTAGAATAAAAGGCCATGATCCTGGTTAAGCGGTTATGACATCCACAGCAAATCTACTGAAAACAACAGGGCTGTCTGCAGCTTGGAGACGTACAGTACTGAACACGGAAAAACACACAACTGGCTGAAATAAATGAATAAAAGAAGACAAAGTGCAGTCAGCAAGTGACCTCGTGTAAGGGTGATGAAAGGGAAGGAAAAGTAAAAGAGGTAACTTTGGCAGTCAGGCCAAGCGATAAAACAGCAGACATGCTCGATGCACAGCGTATAAAAATGTTTGTTAATCTATCAGTCACCGAGACAGACGAGAGAACAGCATGTCCTGTTTTCAAGATGGTAAGTGTATGCAGAACAGATTCCAGCATATCCTCAGAGTGATATAATTTACTGTGATAAAAAATAAAATAAATAAATAAATAAATAAAATCTCCTGTGACTTATAATATGTATAGCAAATGCATTAATGCAGAGGAAAAGCAGAGTACATCAGGGATTATATACAGCGTGACCGATACACTGTTCAGATATCAACCCAACCCTCTTCCTCCATCTGTTGAAGTCAAATCAAAGGTTTATTATCATTTTTTTAAAATAATGATCTGATTTGTACCACGTTTGTCAAGTTCCTTTTAAAATGGTCTCGAACAGCTCTTTGAATTTGAATTTATTTTAGCTGGTAAAGATATCTATATGAAATCTAAAATATTGTGAACAGTTTGGCAGCAAAACGAGATAAACACTATTTCCGGATTTTTACTCATTACTTTTGACATTACTTTCCTTTGGCACACAATATTATGTGAAAGTTGCTGTAAAATTCTTTTTGTAAGCGTTATCCTTCCATGTTTTAGGCAAATGTTAACATGGTGCGATAATGAAAAGGCGATCGCATTACTTCTTTGTTACGTGATCAGAAGTGACGCTACCCTCTTGTGATAAACAGTGGCTGCTGAGAGTGAGCGAAATGGATTCAGCTGATTTTTAGAGAATGTTACATTCTGTTTTATTTCCTAATCGATACTCAGTTTTCTGCTTGCTAATGCTATGACTTGCACTAGAGAGCCATGTTGCACTTGCGCTAATAGTTTTGAGGAAAAAAAAATGTAAGCAGCAATTACTTAGATTTTTATTAAAGCGAGTGATCACATGTCTACACAACACAAGTTAGTAGCCAAACATTAATGGACACTTAACCACCATACCCATGTGCTTGTTGAACACCTGAGTCCAGATTAAATTCAATTGAATTCAAACGCTTTTAACGTAGGGCATTGTCGCAAAGCAGCTTTACAGAATTTTTAAAATCATGGAAATAAATCAAAACGAATAGAACTATCATTTTGTCCCTGATGAGCGGATTGAGGTTGACGATGGCAAGGAAAAACTCCTTTTGCTCTTTTATTAACGTCCAACCTCGACTAGATTTTTTTGGAGTGTGTCTGTGTGGATTATGTTCCTTTAGTCACAAAATCATTAAATGAGACACAGTGATACCTCAGCATGCAAATGCCCCGCCTTAAAAATTTTCACCTTAAGAACTGAAATTTTAGCAGCATATGAGTAACCAATCGCCGGCTTTTGTCTACGTCGCGTGTACTGTACATCTTACATTGCGTGTGTGCATAAATGTGTGCACGTCCAGGAACTATTCAAAAGTTGTTCGTCAGTGGAAAGCCAAGCCAAGCAAGTCAACTTATTGTTTGGGGGGTTTACATTTTGTGCAACAAGCAAAGACAGTAGCAAGAAGAAAAGGAAGCCATTTTGTTTGGAAAGCAGCCATTTCCAAGAGGAATCATAAATTAAGGTTAAGTGATTATTAATGTCCATTTACTTTATTTACATGTCTTTTCTTTAAAGAAAATACTGTTATTATATGCAAAATATAGTTAATGTTTTGGAAATTAGTAATATTGGAAATATTTGGGTGGCTGGAACACATTATGTGCATTACATTATTTCTTATGGGGAAATGCGTTTTGCGATACAAAAGTCTCACCTTAAGAGCTCGTCTCCGGAACAGATTACATATACCTATGCTGAGGTACCACTGCATTGAAAAGGGAGATCTGGGGTGCATCCATAATGTGTTCAGCGGCTCGTTGCATGACACTCCAGTTATTGCAATCGTATATGCACAAGAGCATTGTCAAAGACAAAGACCTTCCGTACTATAAGACAATCGTGTGCAAACTGCCAGCTTGTAGAAAAACTTGTATGTACAGTGTATATACATACACACACACACATGTATACATATCATACATATAATGTGTATATATGTGTGTATGAGTGCTTTGTGAGAACACAGAGTATCAGAGACAATAAATTGCATGCACCACTGGGTTGGCTGATCAGCACCTTCTGCGGCGTGAACACAGTGCGATTGGCTGCTGAACACAGAGAAATGTTGACCACAGCTGGTCACTGTTGAAAGTTCCATTGTAGATCATGTGACCTGGTTTGAATTCAGAATGGAATCTGGAACTGAATCCTCCCTAAACTAATCCCACTCCCACACACACACACACACACACACACACACACACACACACACACACACACACACACACACACACACACACACACACACACACACACACAATAATATTCCTGCGAGGACCTTCAACCGACACAATTAATACACCTAAATCTAAACCCAGTGACCAAAACTACTCTGTTATTTGTTAAATCAATTAGCCGCATTTCTGCAGACCAGCCACGAAGTCAAAACTATCCGATGAAAACAGTCAGGGTCGTCGAGTGTTAAAAATCCCTTTTGTAATTCTGGATAATCTATGAAATGGAAAAGGTGGAGTTGTGAAGATTGTTTAGAAATTTCCGCTTCAGATCGAGAAATAAAACTGAGAATGGACAGCTGTGCATGAAGATCAAGCTGGCAAAGACGAGGACCCGAGAGAGGTCACGGAAAGTGCGAAATGAAAAACGTGAATGCACACATAATGGCCAGGTGAGACCTCTCTGAGGCAGTGTGTGTGTGTGCGCCATATATGAGGAAGGGAGAGAATGTGAGAAGGAGACAGAGACAGAATGAGGGAGGGAGCGAGAGGAAAGGTAAGGTCCAGATGAGGCAGCTGGGCTCTATTACTCTGCACTGGCCCTCCTCCTCTGCGCAGGAAATGAGCAATCATTTAGTACTGACAGGTACATGCTGAACCTCACTATCTCTCCTCTAAAACCTAGCAGATACTGCAAGCAGCCAGCCAGCATTAACCTCTCAGCCCACCACACACTGGCGTCTGGAAGGATTTGCGTGAGGGTGTGTAAAAGGAGAAAAGAAAGAAAAAAAGTTTCACTGACAGAATAAAGTTGAACACAATAACATTAAACTGTACTAGTTTAGTATAAGAAATGAACTATGGGACAAAAAACGAGGCTTCTCAGAGCTGGGAAAAAGTTCACATGTGTGTTTTTGGTTTGCGAGCAGTTCTCTACAAGTCTCCCGTGTGCTGTGAAAGGTTGAGCATGGCTGATTTT
This sequence comes from Clarias macrocephalus, assembly GCA_011419295.1. NCBI lineage: Eukaryota > Metazoa > Chordata > Actinopteri > Siluriformes > Clariidae > Clarias > Clarias macrocephalus. The sequence goes on from JAAGKR010001043.1 coordinate 23,139, forward strand.
AACTGGGTGTGACTGTGAAGCCTGATTTAATGTACTGTCTCGTCCAGCGAGAGCACACCTTCCTGAACTGACGACAAAACCCTGGGCACTAATGAGAAACACAACTTGGTCTGCTTTGTATCTGCAGTGTTCACTTCAACACTGGGCACGTTCGCGAGCACCATCCAGGACATCAGCGGACAGAATCAAAGGTCAGCCTGGGTGACCTTTTAGGTTAGCAAAAAAATTATTATTTTTTTTAAATAAATAAATAACTTGTACACATACATGTACATGCACACTACCGCGAAAACGCTTGGGATCACTTGAAAGTGAATAACAGTAGTTATTGTAAGACACTGAGGTCGGCCTTTCTGGAATAATTCTTGCAAGAACAGTATTGTGTCGAGTGCATTTGCAAAACCCATTAAGCACCATGATGAAACTGGCTCTCATGAAGACCTTCCCAGGAAGGCAAGAGCGAAACTTACCTCTGCTTCAAAGGAGAGTTACAGTACCAGCCTCAAACAATACCAATTTACAGCACCTCAGGTTAGAGGCGTTATGAAGGCGTTAATCTTCTGTATTGTAACATTTGTAACTATTATTGCATATTTTGGATGCCATCAGCATCTTTGTAAAAAAAAATGACCATGACCATGGAGTTAGAAAGGGATCCCAAAGTTTTGAGCGGGAGTGTGTATATGTGTAGCTCTGGAAAAAAATTGGACACCACTGCAAAAGAATCTTTTTTTTCCCCCGTACATTTCCGTATATTTAAAGAAAATGACATCACAACACATCAAAATAACCCAAGGTCATGCAGTATTTGCAGAGCTTTCATAACTCAAATGAACCAAAATGCAAATAATTTGTAAACAAATTGTGCTAATTCTTTGGCTAAATAACATTAAGAAACCAGTATTTGGTGGAATAACCTCGGTTTGCAGTTACAGCTTTCATGTGTTTTGGCACGTCCTGCACCAGTCTTTCACTTTGCTGTTGAGTAACTTTATTCCACTCTTTTTGCAAAAAAGCAAACAGCTCAGCTTTGCCTGATGATTTGTGACCATCCATCTTCCTCTGGATGAAACTCCAGAAGCTTTCTAGAGTAAATTGCAGTGGGCTCTTATTTTTTTCCAGAGCCACACATACACGCATAAACATACACACATGTACGCGCATACACTCACATTCTAAGCAATGACAAACTTCTGTTTTAATAGGAGTAAAGCCCTTCAGGATGTGCATGTGTTCAGCAAAGAGAGAAGGGTGCGCGTTTTATTCCTTACATACCGCCCAAACCTAGTGGTGCAACATGTTGGTGGGTTTTTAACATAGACTTTGCATGTCTGATCCTCAGCATGGCGCCAACACTGTGCTGCTGGAGTGTGTGGAAGCTTTATTACTATACACACCTTAGTGACACTGGGATTCGCATCGGTGTGTCTATCAATACATCATTTAGAAATTCAATGCCAGGAGAATATTATTTAATTCTATATCCAGATACCCATATATGAAAAAAGAGAAGAAAAAAAAAAAAAGAAGGCGGCAAAGAGTTTAAATAGATCAAATCAAATAACCACAAACTAACTTTAGAAAACTAGAGACCTCAAATCTTAGGGATTATCGATGGCCATAGAAACACCCAAGCTCAGTTTTGCGTGTGAAAGCAAAAAGGTGAAAATAAATAAATTAAGTAATTAATTATACATAATTTTTTTAATTGTTAAAGCTGTAATTGAAGAAAAAGAGTATGAATACTTTCGGTACTGATGGGAGACTCCACGTATCACAGTACACACATTGTCCTTGATCTGAAGCTGTGTGTCAGGAATTTAGATCGAATCTGTAACAACACCTACTTGAAGGTTTTCAGGCCTGTTTTGCAAAAATGTTCCTCTGAATCGAACAAGCAAGACAGAAATAACAAAAATGCGCAGGGACGAGACGCACCGGCAGGAACATCGTCTAATCTAACTGCCATGTCAGATCATTGCGAACCGGTTTGAAATAAATCAGGTGTGTTTTCGATCGTAATGAAAGTGCTTTATTCCTCATGCATGCAGGCCTGTAAACACTATCGGTATACAATCCTGGGCACATGTTTCTGCGGGAAAAATCCAAACGTAACACACAGAAAGACAGAGCACCATTTTGTTCAGCCTCTAAGCACATACTGCCAGAGGCTTGGAAACCTCCAATTACAAGACAATTTGTCCAGCTCTTCATTCTAGCTCTCTTATTACACCAAACATGCAGCTACATCCTACAGCTATAAACATCGGCATCAAGAGATCACCATTACAGTCACTGGCTCAGAAAACAACAACAAAATGTGCTGTTTTTTTCCCTCCCCAAAATGTCAGTTCGACACTGCACTGGATCAGCCCTAATACCCTGTGCATGTTTCAGAGGCACAATGCCCACAAGCTTCAGAACAAGTTGGAGTGTCTTGCGGTCTGTCGCGTGTTGAGATCTACGTCCGATTATCTCGACACAACACGCGTTCACGGGATTACAACGTCGGCGGCTTGAATGCTAAATCTGATGAGATAGCTATCCAGTGCTTCAGGCTGTAACGTCTTAAGAAAAGAGCACTTCGTGAAAAGGATATAGAGTAAAAGCAGTAATAAATGATATGCGATCGGAAAAATTCTCATTCGTTCATCTTCTATACCGATTATCTTGCAGAGGGCCGCGGGGGGCCTGAAGCCTATCCACACTCTGGGCACGAGGAAAGATAAACCCTCGACAGGGTGCCAATCCATCGTATGGCGCACACACACACTAAGGGCAAACTAATCTGCATGTCGATGGACTGTGTGAGGAAACCGGAGGAAACGCCCCGAGCACGGGGAGAACCTGCAAACTCCACACACAGACACTGAGGCGGGAATTTAACCCACGAGGCCAAAGTGGTAACCACTACAGGGAAGAAATTAGAAGCAGTATAAATACGGATTGTATAGAAGATTAAATCTTCTAATGGCACTGGCTTGGAGAAACTTTAACTTTAAGGAAGCTACATAGATTTTAAGTAAATTCAACTGGACACGCAGCTCTTTTTACACATCCAAGTCCAGTCACAGCGCTGGTGTTTCGAAATTTATTAGGCGTTTGGTTGAAAGCCTGCTCACGGTTCTGAAGTCACTGCATTTACATCGTCAATAAAGCCGAGTGAATTTGTTCCACTGGTCCGGGTCTACATCACCGTACACACCGCTTTACAGATGAGGTGGCTGCTTTGGATCATTTTCTGTCTCTTTGATTCTTTCCATGTCTCTGGACCAGGTTAGTCTTTGCATCTTCTATCCATAAGGACAATTTCTCTCTCTCCCTCTCACACACGCATATATTTTCCCACCCTAGATTGATTCTGGCACCTTTTTTTTTTTTTTTCTTTTTTTTTTTTTTTTTTTTACAGGAGGGGTGTCATCACAGGCAATGATGCATGAAATTTCAGCCAAGGTGTGGACTGATTGCGTATTTCTACACGTCATTTACTCCGGGCGTGCATTTTTTTCCAAAATGAGAGGAATTATTCTCAATCATTTTCTTTTGGTTCAGGGCCCAACATTCAAACTGTGGTTTACTACTTAGTGTGTGGCATTCGAACCAACAAGCAGATAGCCTTTATATACTGCCTGACCAAAAAAACGTCACGCGCGCACACAAAGATTTTGTTCGACTGCCTTGAGCGTAGATTAGTCACGGTGTGGTGGCCAGTTCATGTGTGAGAATGATTCCTCTTGCTCCCAGAACTACTCTTTTACAGTCTGAGTCCTGAAACACAAAGGGAAGAAAAACTCCATGGAAGTGATAACCTGGTCATGAAGCACATTCAGCTGATTTCTTTTTATTTGCTACACTAGATGTTCCTCGGGAATTCAATTGCACACTCATAAGGGCTTTAAGTTTTTTCAAGTTTTTAACATTTTTGGAAAAAAATGTACAGTGCCATCTGTTGAATTTTGGAATGCACAAAATTCTTTTCCAGATTACCATGAAGTGCGTGGAATAAAAATGTGAGATCGCATTTAGAAAGTAGTTTTCAATTGCACCCTCATCATCGCCATCTCTTGAATTTTCGTGATGAACTAATGATTTTTTTCAAGGTTGATTTTCTATGATGTAAGGGCGTTTTCCATCTAAATTTCAAAGTAGCATTTCCTCTCTTCCCATGGGCCGATTGTGATGAAACAAAGTCTATGCGTTACCTCAAGCTTGGTCAAATACACCTGTGAAAACTCCATTAAAATTTGTTCACTAGTTTTCACGTGATGCGTGCACAAACAGACAGACAAAAATGTAAAAAAACATCTTGATGTGTGTTCTATTACTCATCTTAAATCGGCCAAAATACTTTTTTTTTTTTCCACAAAATACGTGGAAATGTACAGACAGGACAACTTTACATTTTTATTATATGTTCAGATAACATTTCTGATCACGGGCCTGGCCAAGTAATGCAACCCCAGATCATAACACTACCCCCAGAGGATTGTACCGGGGACACTGTGCATGATGTCTTACTCTGACACGTTCATTACCCTCGAATAGTGAGTCAATCTGAACTCACACCACCTGACCTCATTCTTGCGAATGTCTAAACTTTATGCTCCCTGGCAAACTGAAGGCAATATTCTGATGAGTCTCACTAACAAGTGGTTTTCAGATGACCACACAGCTATTTAGTCCCAATCCTGAGAGTTTGTATTACTTTGCGCACTGACTTTCAATGTGATTTCTACTGTGAATGTTTTACAAATCATTGTTTAAATGATCCCTGATAACATAACTTCCACAAAGTTAATGGTTCAGCACCTAACTTCCAGGTTGTAATAACGCAAATGGACAGTTATAATCCAATTCCAGTCATTTTCATATTTTCTTTGCTTGATGCAGGCCAATAATTTGTTATTTTTGTAGGCCTCACCCTGTTGAATACACGTCAACTGAAGGGGCTAAGGCGTCTTGTTTAAGAATTCAACATGAGTATGTATTCTTCTAGCAAAACTATATGATAATTACCCCATCTGTGAACCTCATGTAACCTGCTAAAACTTAAAACACAAGGCAATAATTAGTCTGTAGCTCTCATAGGATGGAGGTAATTTGTTTTGGTATTATTGCTTTTATCCAAGGACCCAAATACCCCTTTAGTTATTAAAGCAATGAATAAGCTTTATCGTTAACTCCTCAGGTTTGTTGTGGACCACGACTTCACCTTGGCTGGCCTGAAAATGACCTCACCTCCAAGAGCTTAACTGACTACAAATATGAAACTGCATAAAGGATTATCGCAGGATACTAATATTCTCTAATGCATAGTTGCTCAATAAAGCACTGCAGTGTTCGAATGTACTTCCACATCCATAGACGTATCATTATGTTCACATGACGCACAAATGCTTCTCGAACCTTTCGAGATCATAACATCATGTGCTTATCGCTCGATAAGGATCATCTCTGAGAAACAACATCCTGATGTCATACTTTGTCCATCACTCCCTTGTCCTGAAGGCACTCTGCCTAAACACACACAGACACACACAGACACACACAGACACACACAGACACACACAGACACACACAGACACACACAGACACACACAGACACACACAGACAAAATCCAGGCCAGCAGGTTTCAGAGAATGTTGTCCCATCCCTCCCTTGATTAATTCAGTGGTCGAAAAGACCCGGTCACCTTTCGGGGACGAAGACAACATTCCACGAAGGCTAGAAATCTAAGCACTAGCCAAATATGCGATGAAAACAGATCCTGCTACGAAGATGCCATCCTCAGTGATTACAGCCAGGGTGGATAACTGGGTTGCTGCAGACAGGTTGGAGTCGATGTCTCCAAAGTTTAAACATCAAACTGCTTCCTGGGACCTTTTTTTTTATCTGGCAGAAACATAAGAGGCTCAAAGCTAAGGTTTGAGGAGTTGGTAATTACTACTAATCTACTTTGTAAGTGTGTACTTAAACAACAGAAAAAACAGACTGTGCCATCTATAAACACTTCTGAGGCTCTGGCTCGGTCTTCTTCACCCCTTCTTCACTTGTCTCACAGCCATGAAACAAGGCAGTACAACATGATGAATGGAAGCATGCTGTTAAGCATAGGAAAATAATCAGCAGTGTGGCTGAATGAAGAGCTTTATCTCAGACTAAAGTCTTCTTTCATAAAATGTTAAACATCTCCTTACAGAATGCCTCAGCAGAGCAGCAGCTGTACATTTTTTATGGTTAGAGAAGTTGTTTTAATCCCTTTTTGCCTTACAGAATCCTAAAACTGAGAACATCAATATTAATTTGTGATTAGAGTTAACACAGCTGGGGGAAATCTATAATCTGGCAATCCTGAAATAAAAAATAAAAAAATTGAGATTGAAAGAATGAGGAATGAAAGAGAGAAAGCGGGGACCGTAAGTGACAAACTGAGGCACAAAAGCGACAAACTGTGGAACAAAGGCAGGAAACTAGGAGAAAGCTGGAAGACTGAAGAACGAAGATGAGAAACTGAGATTCGAAAGTGACAAACTGAAGAGCAAAGGCGAGAAACTGTGGAGCAAAGGCGAGAAACTGATGAGGAAATTGATGAGAAACTGTGGAGCAAAGGTGAGAAACTGTGGAGCAAAGGCGGGAAACTGATGAGGAAACTGAAGAGAAACTGTGGAGCAAAGGCGAGAAACTGATGAGTAAACTGATGAGAAACTGTGGAGCAAAGGCGAGAAACTGATGAGGAAACTGATGAGAAACTGTGGAGCAAAGGCGAGAAACTGATGAGGAAACTGATGAGAAACTGTGGAGCAAAGGCGAGAAACTGATGAGGAAACTGAGGGGTGAGGGCGAGCACCTGAGGGGCGAGGGCGAGCACCTGAGGGGCGAGGGCGAGCACCTGAGGGCAAGAAACAGACTTGAAAGCAAAAAGTGAAAGTGAGAAACTGAGACACTAAAGCGAGAAAATGGGGAGCAACGGCAAGAAGCTGAAAATTAAGAAACTGAAGAGCAAAGATGACAATCTGAGACTTGAAAGTGATGAACTAAAGAGCAAACATGAGAAACTCATGTTGATGTTAATTTTTTTATTCACTTTCAATTTACTTGTTTTTTTTATTATTTCACTGTTTTATCTTTTTTGATCCCCCACAAATATTTATCAAATGGCTGTGTATTATTATTATTTTAATTATTATTATTATTATTATTATTTAGTAGTAGTATTACTGCGTTACTAAAATCTCTCACACAAACCAACACACGTGTGTATTTGGCGTGGCAGTAAAAGCTTGTTACGCGAGGCTGAGGCCGTCTATGGGCTGGGCAGGAGATGTTACTACTGTGGTCAGAATAATAAAAGCAGGTTCACTCCCTCAACCACAGAACTGCACAGACGACTCCTGACTCATCCAGGCGTCACCTCATTATGTGGAGTGAGGATGGAGACAGAGCAAAAATGGCAAAAAAAAAAAAAAAAAAGGAAACTAATAGATTTATGAGAAAGAAAAAGAAATTAAAGTCATATAAGATGCAATGTCATAGAAGAGAGAAGCGACAGCATCAATTCTTGGGTTATTCTGTGTTATAGCGTCAGTCCATATTCTATCCATCTAGTAATGCGTAAACCACTGTGCTTTGAGATTTACGCAGTCACTAGCCTGGTATTTAACAGTTTCCTGTCTCAGTCATCTGATCAGTATTTAGTTCCTTCCTGTCTGAGAGACATTCTGTTTTGTTTTGTTTGTTTTTTTTACAGGAAGAAATGTCACGTTTTTAACTACATCAGTTGATCACACACCTGAATTACGTTTCTTTTCTAATCAAGTAATGATGCAGATTTTTTTTTTTTAACTGCAGTCCCATCTGCAACCAATCACTCGCTTTAAAGGGAGAGAGGTCATGTGACTAAGAAACAGGAACATGACTTCAGTTTGTGGGAACCGTGTCTCAGCTGCTATTTTTACTCCCACACATAAACATCAGCTGGGTTGCTGCTAAAGTCTCAGCCATTTTCACGTTTTCACTCTTTCCTTTATTTTACTGGAATTCCTGTAAGCTCATTACAACTGACTCTGTGGGGAAGAAAAAAAAAAAAAAACTCAGGTTACTGTCTCTACTTTTCAAGACTATCATTTTATTAGGCCCGTAGGAAGATCGGGGCTGTCGAGCAGTTTGGTACAGACTGCCGAGGAGTGAATGAATTATTGGGGAATGAAACATTCACCAGGCCATTACCACATCCACTCGGTCTCCTGTTCTACGCTCCAGCCGCATTCATAATTTACACTTTATGCATTTTCCTTGTTCTTTCTGTGGAAGGTGTGCTCGGGTCCTGTCTCTCTGATGTAAAATGCAAGTCACAGAACTGCTAGTTTAGTAGTTGACGAATTGATGAGTGTATGAGTATGTAACACGCCTTTGGGTGGGTGCATGAAAGAAAGTATCCATTTTATAGCTAGCTGCCTCTTAAAAGACAACACGCATAAACAGAGTGAGAAGAGAGCGAGACAGAGTGAGAGGGAGGAATGATGCTTGTATGTGAGCACTGTCTAAACACATTTTTATGCTGATCCCAGCACTGAAACTGGCCCTGCATATTCACTTTCTGTATACTTTTAGTGAGGTGGATACAACAGTGATTTCATTTGAGTGCATGCCTCAGCAATGTAACACGCCCGTCCTGCTTGAAAGTGTTTAATATTCTATTACAAATGTGCACAAAGCTTTGCTAAACACATCCACTAAACAACAGTGACATCACTTAGTTTTCAAAGAGCATTTAGTTTTAGTCTCACGAATAATGTAGCGTAAGCTATTATACAAAAAGCCCAGCTTTAAATACAAGTCTGATCACCATCAGGGTCTGGAGCTAAGTGTAGAGGGCAGGGGATTCCACTCTGTAGCTGTATCTAACTGAAGGACACGTCTTTAAAATTTAGCTTTCTTGAGAGCGCTCAAATGTTGCTGACGAGCGCTGTTTGTGTCGGGTTCTACACTGCTTCCAGCAGCATTTTTCGTCAATTGTTTTTTTTTTCAGCATATCACTTTTACACTACAAGTTAAAAGTTTGGACAACTATTTTATTTCTTTCTACATTCTAAAATAATGCTGAAGGCATCCAAAATATACAATAATCCCATCTGAACAGTTGATATTCAGACATGTCTGCTATTTATGTGCTCTTCATAATGGCTCTAATCCCAGTTTGTTAATTGGTGATTTTTAAGGCTGGTAACTCTAAATTGAGGCAAGTTTTGGTCTTGTTTTCCTGGGAAGGTCTTTATTAGAGCCAGGTTTATCATCATGGTGCTTGATGGGTTTTTGCAAATTAACATCACTGTTCTTGCAAGAACTATTTTAGAAGATCTGACCTTCATATCTTGAAATAACAACTGTTGTTGGTGTTACTTAATTACTTAAAGCTGTGTCTTATTTAATAGTTTTGAAATCTCTAGTATGGTTCTAGAATGAATACAATTAACTACTAAATAAAAAACACTGAATTCGAACGCGTGTCCTGAACTTTTCTGTATACTTCTGTAAATGTCAGTGACAGTGTACACCAGTGTGAGTTTAAATTAAACATCTCATCATTTACAGGCCTGTATACTGGGGATGGACAGACACATCAACTAGAGCTGTGGGATTTAACTGATTATGCAATTTTACAGATTTTATTTTTGATTTTTTTTGTTTGTTTTACTAATTGATTCAATTAATGGAATTAGTGAGTCGAGTCAGTTTTCAATTTGTGATCAATTCACGCATTTTTAAATATTTACCACAACTTTCAAATAGTAAATTTTATTGAACTTTTGAATTCCTTTAAAATGTACCACTTCCTCTGCAGAGAATGCAAACTTCCATCATCCGCAGTAGACTATTACTACTTCTACCTTTGAGTTTATGGACACTAGAATGGAGTTTGGCGCTGTGAGGGGGGGGGGGGGGGGGGGGGTTGGAGTTGTAGTCGCTTTGTATGAGACATTTGAAAAATCAACAATACAAATTCAAGAGCATTTCTGTGCATATTAGATACTTTCAGTAGTTTTTAATATCTTATAACCTTTAAGATGTACAAGTGTATAAAACAAACCAGATAAATATTAGTGCTATCGAATCGAATCAAAAATAGCAATGCCTAATCGATTCTATAGTCTACCTACATTTCACAGCTCCAGTGTTGATGTAATCTGTTGCAACAATGATGTACATATGTGGGTTAGTGTGGAACATCACAATGTTTATGTACTTCCCCAATTATAGTAGCGCAGCAATAAAATGTGATTTTATCCAACAACAAAAAAAAGCCCAAAAGAATTAATAAATATCACCAGGAGTGTGGTAATAACTGCAAAAAGAAAACCATAAGCAGCCCTCATTCTAAAAATTCTTCCAACCTTCTGTCCTATCAAAACTTCTGTCCTATCCAAGCATATACTTGCACATAAAAAAATACATGGATTTAACCCCTCATCCATAAATTAATGCTATTACTAGCATTACTTAGTATTGAAAGATTTTGTTAATGTTTTTATGGTTTTATTCTACATTTTATTGATTTGACTGTTATTTTAAAATGACTCAACTTGTGGATTGACATACCATATTAAAACAACCTGTCAGAAAGTGCTACCATTGTCAAAACAATGGGAATTGTACGCTGATGAAGTTAAAAATGTGTCACAAACTGCTACCAGTAAGTCAGGAAATGCTACCTGTGATAAAATTGCATTATTGAAGTGCTACCACCATTTAAAACAAATAGGAAATATTAATAAAGCAGTGGCAGTGTAGACTGACAAATCTAATTATACACTTTCTCTACAGGTAGGAAATTCTGACATGATCAGAAAACATGATTGAACACCGAGGCTTTTCAACCTCAACAAAAAAGAGCCAGAAATGGAAATATTCATTACAATGAGTTTTCTCTGATTGTTGGTTGCTAGCAGAGTAGTACTTGTCTTGTGTATCAGACAACAATTTACTTGCCAAGGAGACCCAAGTCACTCACATCACCCCCCCCACCCCCCCCCCCCCAAATCTAATCACTGCTGCTGAGGACAGTAACATCCACGTGGACATCAACAGTTTAACACATGATCTCCAATCTGTTTTCATTCACATCGTTTGGAAATGGGAGGGGTGTCTAGATTTCGAGGACACCATAAAAAGTGGCTGAGGATTGACAAAGTGTCTGTAGCACATTATGGGAGAAAAATCAAACTTGTCACTCCAACTGTCCAAACTGTCCTGCTCTATCTGCATGGAACAGATAAGCGCAAAATATCCAGCTCAGTACACTACATCTGTTTATACAGTATGTCCTCAGCATGAACCCATGGGACAGAAGAATCATCTCACATGGTACACAAGTAGTTTTTTTATGTCTGAAACACAGTGTGCAATAAGTCTATAATACTACATGATACATGAGCTTCTAGCAAAGCTGCCCAAATCCAAAGTCAAACAAAACAGATGACTGTGCTCAGGATGTTTCTGTGCTCTCTCTGAATACAGAACATGAGTTAAGAACAGGCATGATGCCCTGACTTTAAACAGCTCTGCTGAGCTCCATTGAACGTAGAACTTGAGTTACCCATAAAATATGCAAGACTACAAGTTCATATATTTTCTTTGGCCATAGTGTTGGACTTTACTATGAAGCACTTTGATCTTATAACAAAGACATTTGTTCTGCATATGTTCAGAACCTTTGTCGATGATTAAAGCCTGTTTCCCTCTGATTGCAGCATGGACACACACACACACACACACACACACACACACACACACACACACACACACACACACACACACACACACTCTGTATTACTGACATCCACAATACAAGCTGGCTGCTATTAGTGTACTCGAGTCCAAGTGTGTGTGAAGCACTGGGAGCCGTCACTACAAAATCTCAGCCACTGGCAGGCCACTACAAGGAAAATGTGATAATTTCTCTTTACTCTTTGTTTCTTTTGTGTGCATGCAGCGTATGCATGTGTGAGAGGGTGTGTGTGTGTATGGGGTGATGTTGACATGGTTCTGATTGACCGGAAATGTTAAATAAGCCTCTGCAATGAACAAAAGTCTCCGTCCCCCCCTCTCTTTCACCACATGTGAAACCACACAGCGTCTTTTCACCTGCAAAAACAAACCTCAACATCCTTTAAAAGTACTGTGAGCGTATTTCTCCACAGCGCACCACAGCCAAAACAGACTTTCGCATTTTGTACCTTTTAGCTGCCAATGAGCACGCCATCACCAAGAGATAATGACTCACCTCTTTATTTTCATCATCAAGCTTTCATTACGCCTACATACTCGGAGAAAAAACTGACATTTCATGCTTAAATCCTTGGTATGTCTACATCCAGTTAATGAGCCAATTCAGCTCAACACTGCCGTACTATATGAGGTTTATCCAGAGCCGACACAATGTATCCAATCTACAGCGCTTAATTGAGAAATATACGTCATGACTCTACTCACAATTGCATGTAATGAATGAGGTCCGCCTGTGTGCAATTACAGTGTCAAGTGGACTCGGTATGAATACACCTGTTTCTGGAAAGCGTCACGCTGTGTGGAGAACTTTTACCTCAGAACAAAGTGCTATGTTAGTTGGGAACCCAAAACTGCTCACTAGGCACGGGAATGACCTTTCACCCCCAGATACGATATTATCACGATACCTAGGTACCAACATAATTAATACTGCGATTCTGTAAATAATACGATTTTATAAATATCCTGATTCTATTTTTTTTCCAAAAAGTTAACATTTTAAGGCCTTGAACCTTTAAAATAAAAAATAAAAAATTTAAGTTGTCATAACTCAAAAATGTAATACCTTACCTTTATTTACTTTATTCACCAGCCTTACAACATTAGTTATCATTTTAAAAACCAAACACAGCATTTAAACAATACAAACTAACCTAATTAATAAAACAATTTTAAAAACTAAACAAAAATCTACATTTTAACGAGCAGCATGTACCCTGTCGTAATTATTTCTATACAAACTTAGCAAACAAATCCCTCTTACCACACAGGATGTGTGAATAGTTCAGAGTGCGCACCAGGATTATAAAGAAACGGTGCATTTTACTGCCTCAAATGCCCCCAAAGTCTTGAGCGTGTGTTGTGAGCGAGCAGGTAGGTATGCACGGCTTCTAATAGCAGGCACGTGCAGCTTCTAACGCGCGTTTTTAGACTAATTCGCACTCGTGGTGTTTTGAGACTTGTATAACCTTGTGTAATGAGTGGGTTTGAGACATATCTGCTCACAGAGTTTGGAGAACTGGGGAGATTGGGGGCTTTTAACAAAGCAGTTATATCCTCGGCTGATCAGGGTGACAAACAGCCAGTCCAGTCACTGACTTATCAACCTGTACATCTCTAATTTAAAAAATACATCTACTTTTTTTTTTATTATTATTTCGGAGTCAATGTGATTATACTTTGAAAAGAATTGTGATCCATAACTGCATCGATTTCTTCCCCCCTCCATCTCTCTTGCTCAGAAACCCTGAGAACGGTGAAGCATTGTGGGGGTAGCTCGTGTCGTGGGGAACGCTTTTCAGGGCTGAGGGCAAGATTTATTGATCCAAATACAAGCCAATCGTAAAAGAAAATCTGTTGAGACTCGGGTGGACCTTCATCTTCCAACAGGACAATTATCCTACACAGATGAAGACGTACAGTATGTACAGGTGCGTGAAGGTGAATATCGGGTCATGTCGTGGCAAATTTTGAGGATTCCACCAAAACACAAAGCCAAACAACTCTGAGTAGAGAAAAAGCAAATCAAGTTAATTGAAGACAAGTGTAGACAGACGCCTCTGAACCGGTTAGATACCCCATGAAGTTCCCACCACAAAGTCCTCAAAGTTCGCCTCACTTCCTTAATATCACATGGGTTTACAGTATATACCTGACAAGTGCTTCATCGATGTTCCCTGTTCGACTCAATTTCTACTTAATATTCAATAGATATATGTTAATTTGTTCGGCCTAGCGGTGTGGTGACTCCCAATTCCATACTCCAGACCCCTCAATCTCGTCTTTTATTTACTATTTAGTCATGTGTGGGTTGGTTTTATTAGTACTTCAAAAATATTCTTCTTTTTCTCAGAGAGAGTTTGGAAGATATTCTTTTCCTAATCAGAATATCGACCACTAGTGCTGACCACTTAATTTTCTCATATGAGAAAGTTTTGAGATTCTTCCAAAATGCATAAGTATTTTATTCCTATTTTCCTATCACCCTCTCATGTATTGTTAAAGTTATTGAAAGTTAAAGTTATTGAAATCATTTATTTATTTATGATTATTTTTTTGTATCCATTTATGATTCCTTTCATGATTTTAAGATTATATGTCATAATGATCAATTATTGAACTTAATTATGGTTAAGATCAAGGATTAATTTTATGAAATATACTATATTTATAAAGCAGTTCCAAGTAATGCTATATTAAGCATGTGTTCCTGAATATAGACCCCGGGGCAGACTCAGAACACCTTGCAGAGATTATATCTCACAGTTAGCACAGGAACATCACATGGCTTCTCCAGGATAATCTGTAGCTGGGGGTACAGGGGTCTGGAGGCACTTTCTCTGGCTCCTGCCACTGTAACCTTAATCAGGAAAAACTGCAGGAAACTGATTAATGAAAGAGCAGGAATGGTAAATCTGTTAGGAATTAAAGGTTTCGATTTTAATGGTGGCACCGTGGTCAGTGCGCTGGACTACTGATCAGAAGGTTCAGCACGACCTCAAACAAGACCCTTAACCCCATCTCCTCAATAGCTGCGGTATTATGGTTAGGGCTGGGTACAGAAATTCGATACTTTAATGGCATCGACAGAACTGCTTTGATACAACGAAGTATGGGAAAACAAATTGTCATTCAAAAACCAAAATTCAAATAAGTGCATATAATGTCATAAACCTTCACCCTCGGATTCCTCAGTTTCTGATATTAATAAGGACGTTGCTATGTACACGGCTGTTTGTTAAATTTTATTTAAATTTGCATTACCATAATGCGTGTGTGCTGCCAGTGACTTTAACAGGGATCCTTTAGATGTTGTTTGAGTGTGGCTTTAGCTTACAGCCAGAGAGAGCTAGAGAACTCAAACACTGAACTGTATTCAATCAGACGTTCGGGACAACAGCTGGCTAGTAAAATTAAGCTTTCCGATGTGATTCTCTCTTTTGTGCATTTTTTATTTGCTGACTGTGTTGTGCATGAACCATGAACACACCGAAACAGTGCTGTTCATTGCACTTGCTCATTTGTCGGTAAGCAGCGGACTGAATGTTTTATTGCAAAAGAAACCAAAGTGAAAACGAGCGCCATAAACATGCAGAGTGGTGACTATAAGCGGCGACTATATATTCCCTGAGCTGAAGAGAGAAGTTACCCCTCTCGCTCTCTCTCGTCAGACCAGTCAAAGATTAAGTAAATTGTACAGTATAACGATCAGAATCTTCCGGTGACACACTGCACGGATCAAGGTACCTAGTTACAGGGAAAAAAAAGAAAGAAATTGAATGTGAACTAGATACTTTTTGGGACTGTAAACTTAGTTAAAAATGGTCAGCTATGAAGGTGAACTCTGACCTAGCTCTTCACTAAGTGTGAACTTGCACAAAACTTAACAGAAAACTTCAAGTTGAGGTAAGTAGGATTTTTTATGTTGTAAAACTTGCTGAGAGTGGAAAAAAAACATGTTGCTGAGACATAAAATGGAGAAGAAAAAAAAAAGTTAAATCCTATAACCTAGATTTATATTGATTATGTTATGATATGTATTGTTCAGAAACTGGTTTCAAAGTCTAAGTATTGATATTTTAAAAATATTTACAGTACTGGCCAGTTAGCCACCTGGTTTAGCTTTAAGCTTACAATCAATCATAAATCTTTAGAAAAAATTTTAACCATTTGTTTGTTTTTATTTATCTATTTTTTAAGGTCTACAAAGCTAACTAGCACCTAACACAAGGCTGAATTGTGTGAGCGCGATTGTACATCCTATATTGTATACTAGCCTTCTCAATAGCATTTCCATTTCCTACTGTAGCTTTAACACTATTTAGGATTTAACCCTGGAACCAGATATCTGGAAACCTTCCACATCTGGAAATCTAAAGAGAAGATTTCCAGGACTGTCCACCATCTCCATGGTTTACACAGTACATGTAGGAAGTAAAAACTACTTTCATCCCTGTTAATTAAGTGACACTAACTGTCAGACGACAGCTCTGCCAGTCGCAGTTAGGTAGTTCTACCAGGCTCAGAAAGATATGTGTTGGCAGAGAAAATAATTGGTCTAACAAATCATTATCTATTTATAATAAATGGTGCTTGCAGAACTGTTGTAGAAATACAATATCACACTCAGACTGTGCCCTCTGGCCTCAGATCGCATCGGGGCCATGCACGCAATATAACGCTCACTCTCGTGTGATATTACTATTATATATTTAATATTTAAATCGAACTAAAAACTCATGAATGCTTGGCGCTCTCGTTATTGAGCACAGCCCTGTAGTGCTACGACACTGGGCAGCCAGACGCAGGAGAGGAGAGTGTTTATCACACATCACTGCATGTCTTATCATTTTTTTGTTCGTGAGGGGTGATTGCACTGGTGATTGTCTGGATGAAAACTTGTTGTGAAATAAAGACATTAGACGGATTGGCAACTACTGTACTGCAGTCACTGTAACCACTCTCCCAGTTAAGTATGTTTTATACAGGTTTTCTCAGTTTTACATGAACAAATTTGTAAAATACATGCAAATTTTCTGAAATGACACATGTCTATCGCAGGATATAACCAATCCCGACTGCCTGCATGTTTCTCAGGTGTGAGAAGAGTGTGAACACGTGGAATACATAGAACATGGACATATACACAGAAATAAATATATTACGCTCTCAACACAAAGTCTGTTTTTCCTTCATTTGGGAACTGAACCACATCTTAATCACTGATTGTTTATTTACTACAAAGTGATTTATTACAAATACACTTCTCACAAAGTCCAAAGACAACTACGAGTGCTGGTGGGCTCAACATTATTTCTGTCTATAAGGGTCCAGGATGCGATTCCCCCCTGAGCTTTCTCCCTGGGCCCGTGTTTTATTTACAAATGCCAGAATGTACAACGAAATGCTACAAAGCGAAATACTATAACACAATCAAACCTAACAAACAAAGAGGCAAAATAATGAATAAGGTAATTCCTCTGACTGCATAATTGATTGTAATTCTTAAAGATGATGCACTCAACCTTTAATGATAAATAATAAATAAATAAATAAATAAATAACATATTAATCATGAGTTACTTCTACAGCATGCCAGTCAGCATAGCATGCGGTCAAAATAAAAACACACTCGCACAAATCTTAATTTACATGCTAATATTTACAGTAGGTTTCATGTAAATCTTAGTCCTGAGTCATCAGTTATGCTCAATCTTCTGTACTTTGCCTTACACACCTCATGAATGTATATACAGTACTGGTCAAGAGTATGGAAACATACAAAATTAAAAACATTGAATTAGAAAGTGTGTCCAAACTTTTGACTGGGACCATGTACACACACTATATACACAGTCTGTATATAGTGTATATATGACTTAAAATAACAACAGAGTTGTTGTGGTTTTTTAAGACATGAAGGTCAGTTGTTTTAGAACAGTTCTTGCAGTATTGTCATGTGCATTTGCAAAACCCATCAAACACCATGATGAAACAGACTCTCATGAAAACCATCCTAGAAAAACTGACCTCTGCTGCAGAGGGGAAGCTCAACCAAAAAAAGAGTTACCAGCCTCAGAAGTCACCAATTTACAGCACCTCAGATTAGAGCGGTTGACAGCATACGTAGCAGAGACAACTCAACATGAACTACTCAAAGATGATTACTGCATATTTTGTGGAAGGCCCGGGTTCGATTCCCAGCCACTGGATGCTGTGCTGGTCCCAAGCCCGGATAAAATAGAAGGATTGCATCAGGAAGGGCATCAACATAAAACCGGTGCCCAACTTGTATGTGCGGACCGGATGCGGTGCCATTCCTCAATCAGCCTAGGTCAGGGGTAGTTCAGCGGTTAAGGCATTGCACTACTGATTGGAAGGTGTCGGGTTCAAACAGGTGCAAGGTGACAGTGATAACCACTAAGCCACCATGCTTTACACCTGATTTACAATGTAGAAAGAAATTTAAATCATGACCATGGAATTAGGCGTGTCCAGACTTTTGATTGGCATTGTATACAACTTGAAAACTGTGAGCATTACGAACAGCACGATGACGGGCAGGAGTGACATTACAACTGCATTACAAAATACACTCACAAAACAAACAATGCATTTTTCAGTGTTGTACTCAAACCCTTATTAAGCTCTGATCTAAAACCCTCACTGCAGAGGTGCACTCAGGGAAGACACAAGAGTTGCAGTGCTATGCACATGATATTCTCACCTTACTGTAATTAAAATGTTATGCCAGGTTTCTCTTGATTAATTGCTTCGTATGGATATAATGTACTGAGGGGATTTAGGGGCAGACACTAATCACAAGCCCTGAGATTTAGTGCTTGGTAAGTGTTCAGTGCTAATGCTTGTGTTGTGCTAAACCATACATTGTAAAGCTAGCTAGTGGAGTAGGCTATAGTGCACAGACACAGAGTGTTTTGAATCTATAGAACAGGTTTATCATAAGCTATGAAACAGTCTGCAGTCTTGTGTTGTTCTACACTAACGGCCTGGAAGCTGCACTGTCCTCTCCTATTGGCTGAAACCCCGCAGACTGCACACGAACCCCATTGGGTCTTATTTTCTGCAGGAAGAGCGAAACCTCACGCCGAAACAAACGTAACATCTTTATCCTCACCTTCTCACGATAATCCTCCTGCTCCCACGGAGCAATCTTCACTAATTTGCACAACACATCATGCTCGTTTCTAATGAAGAGCGACACATCTTCACAACTGTTTCTGTAAAGCCATTTTGGACCAGACCATGTAGAACTCTCTGTGGGAGGGGATTAGAAGTCTGAGCCTCGACTTGTACATAAACGCCGACGTAATTTCACATACAGACATGTTATATCTGCATAAAAATAAAAAATAAAAAACAGTGTAGGCAGAAAGGCAGATTCAGAGCAGCTATGGCTTATTATATAAAAAAAGGAAATGTCTGGTGTTTACCCCTCTGAAAAAAAATGGAACGGCTCACGCAACACCGGGTCAGCTCGAGAAATGTGGCCAATCAGAAAAGGCTAGGATGAAACTATCCAATCATGTGCTTCTCAACGTGCGGAAACGGACCCGCCCCTTTCCTGAGACACTGTTAACGTAAACAAGAGAAGGATGTAATTAGATAAAGTGGTTTAAATATTATATTTATGAGACCTAATAATTTAAATTTCTTGTTTGTGAAATAATGTATCATTTAAGTTTATATTTATAGTCTATAGTTTAATAATTTTCACATTTATAATCGTAAAATAATTCCAAGTCAAAATTATTTATGCAGCTTTACCACCATTATACTGTATCAATATTACATATAACACAGAAGCTTAACTGGTATTATGTCGAACAAGGAAAAGGGTAAGTAAGGCCCTAAACCTACCCCTATTGTGCTTCTTTACGCTTAATCAAGCTAATCATAGTAAGCACTGAGAAACAGGACCCTAAATAATTTTAGTTCGTAAACTAAATTTGCCATTTTCTGGGCTCAGTGTTTTTTTTGTTTGTTTGTTTGTTTGTTTGTTTGTTTTTTGCTGTGCCTGGCAGTTTGTTAAAACAACAACAACAAAGATGTTCCATGTTCCACTTCATGTCCATGTGACGTCACTTTGTGTTTATCATATCTGTATCAGTTTACATTTTCACCTTTTTTACTAAATAAAAATACAACTTTTTTTATTTCGTGTGTGAGAAGTAGAGAGAGCGAGATTAGTTTGCATGTTTGGCCTTCCTTTTTAACTAGTTATTTATTGTTTCTGCTTTCCTACTGTTGATGATCTCTCTCTCTCTCTCTCTCTCTCTCTCTCTGGCAGCAGAGCTGTCTGTTCAGTGAGAAGAGCCATTTGGACATACTTGTCTGTGAAATCTGTCATCGTCAGCAGACACAGTCAGAGAAAGAGTGAGTCAGTGTGCAGTGCTGTGGTTCCCAGGTTCAGTAGCTGGACACGATTATCTGTTTATCAGCTGCTTTTCATCAACCCCTTAAAGTTTTTTTTTTAATTATTATTATTATTAATTTTAACATTTTTCATTTGGTACACCATGACCGAGATCTGGTGGCACATTTCTCTGAATGTGGCAATATCGTAGCAGTGATGTTAGTTATTATATTTTGACTAGCCGCCATGTCATCCCAAGATCCCCTGAAAATCCATAACCATATTATCAGTATCAGTGACTCGTAAACATGTCAGATCTAGATGTTACACAATCCTCCTCCTGGATTACAAAAGTTCTTACTAGCAACCTTCAGACCTTTGGCCACAGACAATATATTCCATAACCTTAGAAATAGAAAGTAAAAGAAAAAAAAATAATGCCGGGTATTTTTATGTAAATTCCCAAAGATTTAAATGAGTTTACGAATATGTGTACAGCACCTCTATGCTTCAGTGGACAATGTGGAAACCCCTGTAATCTTCCTGTCATTTTATCATTTATTTTTGAAGATTAAAGATTGTTTTACTTTTTTCATTTAGAGGTAATCAGTAATTAAACAGTATAATAATAATAATAATAATAATAATAATAATAATAATAATAATAATTCATCTTTGCTTTAAACTTTGATCAGTTAAACTTTGTCATAAATCATCGTTCATGGTCATAGGCTGTATCTTTCCCGGTGACACTTCACAAAGTGAAATCAAATCAAAATCTCAAACAGTTTGAAAAGCTTATTTAATAGACACACAATACAGACCTGCATGTCAACTTCCTGCCGTCCGCTTCTTCTGTGCCATTAACCCGTTCCACGTCCAGTTTCTCTTCTCCTTAAAAGATGCCGCAGGTTTCGGCGCCTCTGTGGATGTGCAGTCAAAATGATTTTATCCATTTAACATGTTTCCCTTCATTCCTCAAATCTCCCAGCACACACCAGGAGTTATGGGGTGAGAGGTTGGATCTGTAGACAGTTCTAGCTTTCATGCACTGCTGACCCTTAATCCTCTTTGATGAGTGTATGTGTGTGTGTGTGTGTACCCAGCTGCATGTATTTCTTACAGCTCGTACAGATTAATAATAACCTTCTACCCATCAAAGACAAGGTTGTAAATGTTATTTCTACTGATTGAATTTAATTTTCTCAAACCCATAATCCTGGATACAGAATGAGCATGCTGTACATTTTTACATACAGGAAATTAGTGTATGAACGCATGCTCATGTTGCCCCGCAATAGACTTCCCAAACGGAGGGCAATTCACTCCTCCTGCTCTGTGTTCCCAGGACAAGCTCCAGTTCCACAGCGACCCTGACAAGGACAAAGCACTTACTGAGCATGAAAGATGAAAACATATGTACAGTATACAGCTCTTCTTTTCAGTGCTTCCAGTCTCTCTTAACTCGAACACACCCGATTCAGCTAACAAAGGTGTCGTAATAATCAAGCCTTTTAGAAAATATCTTCAGGGTCTGAGTCACAGGGTGCAGCAATGACCCACTGGACACAGCAACATATTTCTAAAATCTCTAAGGACCTCGCGGTTTGATTAGAGTTCTCCATTTAAAACATGATCCGTAATGGGACTGATGTATTTCCATGTGTATTTAGAATCAGAATTTGGAAATCATTGATGTCATTCAAAGATGTTATTGTCATCTTTGATGTTATTGTCATTTTTTTTTTTTTAAAAGATATCCAATCTTAATCTGTAAAGGACGTACTGTATTATGTTTTGCATATTCCTTTTTGTGAAAGCATGAGATTTTATGAAAGAGAAACATGTCATGACTTAATAAAAATATATACTTTTAATAATATTTAATAATGTGCTTGAATTTGCAAATAATTCAAGTCTTTAATAAGTCTTTTAATGAGTCTTTAATATTGTGTAAGTGTTAACACGGGCATAATAAAAATTAAATACATTTTATTAAATGAAATTAACTTAATTAAATGTGATAAATTGTAAATTATTGTTCATTAAAAAAACATTAATTAATAAAAAAATTTTAACTGCAAGTCAGGAAAAATTATATAAAATCAACTGCTAAGTTGAAGTTTGAAAGTTTAAACCAGCATAATTTAGAAGAAACTACCAATGACTTAAAACGTTCTCTCTCTCTCTCTCTCTCTCTCTCTCTCTCTCTCTGTCTCTCTTCCACTCCTAAGATGTGCTAGGGTTCCTCCAAAAACAGTGTTGATATGCAGCATGACAGAACTATGTGCGTGTGCATGAGTGCACTTCTTCCAGGTGGTCACGCCAGCGATCGAGCAGTAGAAAACGCTCAAGCTTCCAACATACACAGAATACATTTTCGCTGGGGTTGGGAGGTGATTTTTGACGGAACAGTTGGAATGGATCTTTGCTGAGCTGCTTGACGGTGTTAGCACACCCGTCCTCTTCATGTGGTCCGACAAAACCTCTCACACTCTTTTCTGCCTGCACATTTATATGCACAAACATTCACACACATTTGAACTGAATTGCAGGATTCAGGATTCCTCGACTGCTCCATTCATTCAGAATACAGTCACACTCTCAGTTTAAGCTAAAGTCATGCACTGTAATATGCCTTCATCCTCTACATTCTCATATGATTATCTGAACTAAATAAGGGCTTAGATCTTAAAGGGGAAGTTTGGAATTTAAAGAGCCCTCTGTGGCAAGTTGGGAGAATTGCAATTGAAACAGCCTTCCCCCTTTCCCAAACCACCCATCTCTCTAAACTTCATGATTATGAGGTATGGATGGCCTTTTAAGGAAAAAGGGGTGGAGATGTGCAACTGAACATTCTGAACATGTATGACTAATTTCAGGTTGAAATAAGGAAACTACTCAGATGCATTACATAGTTACAATACACCTTTAAATTATTTTTATATTATCCTTATAGGTCTAGAAATCCTTTTACTCTTTTAAAGCTATACACCACTGCCTCGACCAAAAAGTCAACATTTGGATTTAAATTTGGACACATAAGAGCCTTTAAGTGGATAATTGTTGCAATGATGTCAGAAGATGTCGGAAGAAGTATACAGTACTGTAGTCATGAAAAAGATCTTAAAAGTATTGACCAGAATCCAGCAAAACAACAACTAAGGAGATTACAGAGATGACATGAGGTGTGTGTAAGACTGTCCAGTGCATTATTCAAATCTAGAAGGATAGTGCTGATTTGTCAACTTGAACACGGCACTAATCCATCACAAGGCACACACACACACACTCATGGCAATTTGGGAACCAATTTGGGAACCAATTAGCCTAATCTGCATATCTTCGGACTGTGGGAGGAAACCGGAGTACCCGGAGGAAACCCACCAAGCATTGAGAGAACATGTAAACTCCATGCACACAAAGGTGGGAATCGATCCTGGCTGGGAATTGAACCCAGACCCTGGAGGTGCAAGGGCGACAGTGCTAACCACTAAGCCACTGTGCTGCCCAAAAAATGAAGCTCTGAAAGGAAATGAATTTTTTGACGTTGTCAATATCGTGTCACATGCTCTAAATCAAAGCAAAAGGTGGTCAAGTGAAATATTGGAGTGTGCAACTTTTATATATCAAAGAGTGTCTGTGTTCACAATTTTTTCCAACTTTTAAACATTCACTTTATTATATGTACTGTATGTCCTTCCCAGATTTGGATAAATTGTTTAGTAACAAGGCAACATAAATATGATTCCACATCAAGTCATTCTTACTGTAGATACATTGCCAGATACAGACATGGTATAAAAAAACCTAAGAAGCATAAACACATTTTAAGCACGTCAGCTTAAAATCTCTTACAGGTGTTTAAGAGAGTTGAGAACTAGTAATTGTGGAGGCCATATAATATGATTTATGTCATTTTCATCCCCGTTAAACCCATCGAATAAGGGTGGGGTCATCCTGAAAGCAACCCCTTTTACAGCATAGAAATTTTCCATCATCAGATGAAACTAAAGATAACTTTCTATTCATTTGCAGTTACTCTTCCCTCCAAACCTGTCACCTTGTCTCTATGTCCTTTTCACACGAGAGATGGAGGAATTGAATTGAAATGGTTGTGTTACACATGTGTCGAAGTACCGTGCTTCAGCTGGCCTGATGTTCAACGACTCTGGGAGCAGCTGGACCCTGTTGGGCGTCAGAACCAAGGCTCTGTTCAAGGACAATCTGCAGAATGGGAAGTGAGCTCATTACAAATTTGCTCTTGGAAGGGGCAGCAGTGTGCAACTGACATCATGATCTCGCCTTCAAAACATTCCATTGTTGGGCCTGTGAGGGCTGCAAGGCGCTGGAATAGTTTCAACATTCATAAGTTGACTTTCTGCTGCTGGACGTTCAGACTAAAACACAAGAGCGAGCGCCTGGAGGGCTTATGTGGATTTTCATTTTTAAAAATGTGAACATATTATTGGCCATTATAGGTAAGCTGGTGCAACAGTAATTATATGTGATAAACAATTCCTTTTGTTTTACTGCCAAAGGTTCTGTGGCCAAAAGTTCATTCTGCTCTTTTGTTCGCATATGGAGATACATCTGCACAATCCAGTTTCCTCGACTTGAAGACGAGCTAAAACAGAAAACCTGAAAATGTTCTGTTTTATATTTTTCTCTTACATTTCCACGGCTTTACTGTATACAGTACATACAGTATATATAATATAATATAATATAATATAATATAATATAATATAAAGCCATGGAAATGTAACAGAAAAATTAAAAATTTATTTATTACAAATATTTTTATACAAAATTTATATATATGTAAAAAAAATATATATATATACACACACACACACACACACACACACACACACTTTTTTTCCCGCCTAGTACAAAACGAAAGAAACTTTTGTATGATCTTGATAGAAATGTTTGCAATTCATTTTTTGGCTAAACTATTCCTCTAAGGGAAATATACACTCACTGGACGCATTATTGCTGTTCTTGTATCTACACCCATTGCAACTTCCTATCTGCGTAAATGGAGTAACAAGGGACCACAGCTGAACTGATATTATTTGGGCGGTGGACGATTCTCAGATTCTGACTCTAACACGGCTCTGTGTTAATACCTCAATACAAGGGTAGAAGGTGCATCAGTGTTACTGAGGATTTTAAACTCTGTGTCCACTCGTCTTGTAGGTGTAAAGATAGAATCTTTTTTTTTCTTCTCTTGCACAGCTTGTGTTTGTCCTCTAGCACTTTATTAGTGTCAGTTTCTGACATCAGCACCACACCTAGTTGGATGGAATATATATGGTGCTAAAAGTAGCTGAGAATAGGCTGATGTACTGTAAGAGGAAATGCCTTTTTAAAGAATAATTAGCCAAGCATTTTAGCATTAAAAGCAGTTTATAAACTTGCAAACAAGGGTACGGCGAAGCAATCTTAGTTCATTAAGACCAAACAATAAACATTCCTTAACGTCAAATGAACCTGCCAAACTGACTTAAAATATAGTGAATATCTGACATTTTTTAAAATGACTGTTAAAGCTGTAATTCATACTGGTTTTATTTATTTATTTATTTATTTTTACAAAATGCCTTGTCGAACCTCTTAGTTTAGGAATTTTCATTAGCTTTAGTTAGAACCTTGTACTTTAGTTGCACTTGAGACAGAACTCTTAGTGCTTAGTTGAATTTCTTTGTGAGTACAGCACTTGGGCCCTTGGGGGTCAGTTTGCACTGATGGACATTGTTAAGGGGAGTGTGTGTGGACCTACAAGCTGTGCTAGGTTTATACCTACATTTACGTGTACGTGTTTAGTAGGATGCATTTCCTGGTGTTAGGTTATGACACACACAATTCTTTTTGAAATTTACAACACACAACGATACTGTGCTCTACGGTTCTCTGTCCGCAGTCTGCTAGTCACGAGCTCCTCGTTAGTCACATATCCAACACTACACCAGTGCACGTGATAGGAGACAAGCATTTAAAATCATATCTGAAAGCATAGTGTAGAATAATCCCTGTACACTCCTACACTCCTAGCCCATGCTACTATAATACACCGGTCCATTTCGGACAAGCGTCACTTTATAATGTGCCTAGTTTCCTAACTTTATGTTTTAGTGACATTTTTATTTTATTTTTCTGCTTCGTATCATTTATTAAAGCTTCTACACCTGCATCCAGCCTCCTCAGTTCGTTATACCCTTACGGTCTTCCAAAATGCACCTTTAAACGAATTCTGCTCTTTTGCTCCATAATTCCGTAATGGTTTTCCTCAGGCCCCATGTCGGGGAGATTCCCCTGGGCCACTTTAGCCACTCTGTTCTCTTACTCCCTTTTCTCCTCCTCTCATCCATCATGGCTGATTTCCTCCGTTCTGGTCTCTCTCTTTCTCTCATCAGGTCTAATGTTTAGCTTAGTTTCTCTCCCACCTGTCTCTTTCTTTTATTTTCCCCTCCCTCATATAGTCTTTACTCTTTCCATAAAACTCTCATGCCCTTATATTCTTATATTATCCATTTAGTTGATTATTTATCATCATAAATGATTTTCCCTATCATGGAAATCTATGTTCATGTTTAAAACCGTCTAAGTTGCCGTTATCTTCTTTCCTTCGCCGCCTGAGATTCTTTACTTCCCTCACTCTTTCACACGTCTGCTTTGGCTTCGCATTGGCTCTTTCTCCCTCTTCCTCATGTGCTCCTTTTCATTTGCAGCTCTCTTTTTATTTTTCATCCCTTTATCCTTCCCCCTCTTCCTTCCTTTCGTCCTCTCTTAGACCGTTACTCTCTCTCCCTCTCTCTTTCTCTCTCCCCCTCTACCCTTCCCCCATGCAGCTGGTGCCCTGGGCTCTTGGTCCAGATGGTGAGGAGGGGAGGCAGGGGTTTGTTCTCCTCAGCGCCCCACAGCAGGTCCTCTGTTCTGGGTAGCGCAGTGCCGGCTTCCCTGCCTTGGCTGGAGACCCCCTCCCACCACCACCACCACCACCACCACAACTACTGCCAGCATTAATCTCCTAAACGATCCCGCCAGAAGCAGGATCAATACTCATTTACAGAGACACAGCCTGATCCCTTAATGTAGAGCACGGAGGATGGCTTTCTGCCTTCACCCCCCCTCATCCTCTCCCAGCCCCTGTCTGCCTCCTCCCATGCATTAGAGACACACAGAAGGTAAAAAGGGGGAGAAAAAAATCGTAATGACAGAAATAAAAAGAGAAGGACAAGGAGAAAATGACAGTCAGAAATAGAGATCTGGTATTCCAGACTTTTTGCTTAATCAGGCTAAAAATATGACTTTGGTTGATGAAGTCACTGAGTTGCTTTAACCTGCTGCTTTCTGTGTGTGTGCGTGTGTGTGTGTGCATTGGAATCAGCTCAGGGGCTACAGGATGGTAAAGAGGCAGTTGGTAATATTTTGATCTAGATGGGTGGTCCCATCAACGCCACCTCAGAATAGAGGTTCCTAACATCCTGCCTCCTGCTTTAATAACCAAATTCATGTATGCCGCTTCATATTTGAGGTAGCATTATTTTTACTCTTTGTTTTCCACTGGCACAAAAATATGACTTCATGCTCAAACAGCCTGATCCAAGGAAAACGAGAAAAGACTGGACTTTCCATTGAATTATAACTCGGTCTTTTTTTCCAGTCTGCTCTGCTTTAGCATGAAAGCAAGAATGCGTGTGTGTGTGTGTGTGTGTGTGTGTGTGTGTGTGTGTGTGTGTGTGTGTGGCTTTCGAAACACCTCGTCATTGATCTCTGTTGAAGCCAGCTCTTTACTAAAACAACTTGTCTTGCAGCCAGTGAGTCTGTTATTCACCTTTATCTTTCAGCATCTGTAAGTATTCTGGTTCCAGGCTCAATCAGTGATGTATACCTTGTATATACATCGTATACTGTGTGTTTGAGACATGATCCTTGCAGAGTGCTTTGTTTGTTTACTGAGATTCTAAGTTGTAGGAAAGGGTAGGAAATGGGTCAGAAAGAGAGAGAGAGAGAGAGAGAGAGAGAGAGAGAGATGGGCCTAATTGGGCTTGGAGCCCTAGTGGTACCACAAAAATCCAAAAACGCAGGTTAAAATACAGGTTTGGGGATTTTTGTGGTAATACTGGGGCTCCAAGCTCAATCAGATTCATGCAATAAAGTTTGATCCTGCTCTCGTTCTCTCTCCCTCTCTATGTCTCTGTCTGACCCTTCTTTTTCCAGATATTTACAGTAGAAGCAGTATGTGCTGGTGCAGACCGGTGACGTGGCAGGCTTAAGGCACTACAGTGTCATCAACATAACATGATAGTTTCCCAGAATGCCTTGAGTGAATGTCGCTGCCATTCTAACCTGGAATCAAAATCATACTACCATCCTTATTGTCCCTTTGATTAAAAGTTTACCATTTTCCATTATCATTACTAGAAATAACTAATGGTTACGTTCTACTTATGGAGAAGTGTTATTATACATTATGATACATAACTATATATATAGACCTTTTGTGTTTTTGAGATCAAATTGTATTATTGTAATATTTGAGTCAAGTTTGAATAAAGCTGTGGTATGAGATTTATTACTGATTCACCAGTGTCAATCAAATTAGTATAATAGCAAATGTGTATATCTATATATACACACACACACATAAAGTGCTATACATAAAATGGTCAAATATATGAAAAAAATGGTCATTAAAAAACTCTGTCACTGCCGAAAAGAAATTTCCCTTGGAAAGCTACATGACATCATTCCAATAGACTACAAGTAACTGAGTCATATCAGTTGTCATGTTCTAAAATAGTGTCTTACGGCATCTTATTTCCCAGCTGTGTTGAATTCTCGAATCTGATTGGTCAGAAGACGTTAATTAATTTTCTATAGCAGCAGTAGTGCTTATGACAGGTGGATTTTTATTCACTCATTTTAATACATAACCATCTCTAGTTTGTCCACAGGGGCTTTTATGCTGATAAATGTTAACTAGCTTAAACACAGCTTTATCACTCGACTCAGGTGTTAAGTCACTTGACGTCAAAAATGAAGAATGAAATCATCGTGTTATTTGATGCAGTTTGGAAAAAGCATGTTTAAATAGGCTTATGAGGGTGTCATGTACGAAGAGGGTTCAATTCAAACTGGGACTTTTAATTGTGCAGAATAACAGAACACAGTTATGAGAGTAAAAACTACCTTCATTTCTCTATACTGTATAATCACTTGCTACACAGATGCATTTGTTCCAGTGGATCATAGTGCTTGGATGCCATCAAGGATAAAAGATTTCTCAGACTGCCTGCTGAAACGCTGGCCTCTCAGGAACTCCTTTAATGGCCTAAACATGTGAAAATGGCTTGGGGCGAGGTCAGGACTGTGCAGGGGTGTGCCAGTGACTCTAAGCCGAGTTTCTGTAATGTGCAAGTGGCGTTTGTGAAAGACAGACGGATGCGCCACATGCTGACTGTTCACGAGAACGACTGCAGTGGGATCTGTGCCACCTCGGCCGGGATCGTCATTCATGGATGTAGGACCTTCTTTAAAAACATTTGCGCCATACATTACTGGGGCTAAGAGTCTCATCATCCTCTCATCATCTACTGTGCTTGAAGTCTTCCGGGAATTTCACAAGAAATTACATCACGAGTTCAGGTTTAACTTGAACGCCCCTCATGGATCTATGAACAAGTAAAATATGTTAGGAAATGGCAATAAAAAATGATTAGTGTACTTTTTATTCGGTAAGACGATTCAAGAATGCCGTGTCTGCCTGCCTTGTTTTGTGCTTGAACTTGACCTCATGAAACCAAAGCTGTTCCATGTTACTCATGTGATTTAAAGTAGAAACCAAAAAGGTTCCAAGATGCAGGAAACACTAATACATGTATCAGATCTGGAGCAATTATCACCATTAAAATAAAGCTGTTCGCACTGTTGCCAAGTATGGCTGAGATGCTGCGGATCTTAATGTCTTATAATGCGTTGTTTTTTCAGGCCTCACCCTAGGAGTGGAGCACTTTGTCCTGCTGAATAATTCACTGGTTTGCAGCCACAGTCTGGGGAAAGGACTGAGATGATGAAGGGACTCGCACCTTTTCCATCTAGTCTGGCCTTCACGTCGTGTAAAAGAGCACATGGGGAACGAGCTACAGTACATGAAGCAATAGATAAAGTAACGAGAGATATGAGAAGGGGCGGTCCTTCCAATGTATGATTTAATGGAATAATTGCATCATTTGACCTATTTACATCCATGTTTCATATTGGCAACGTGAACATGATTTCAGGATATTTATCACCGTTATCACACTTTTAAATCACTTTGCTCTTTCCATGGTTAGGGTGTGTTTCTAATTACATACATTTTTGACTGTCAAATAAAGAGATATTGATATTATGTAAGATAAATACACCTGTTCTTAATGGTTTTGCTCTATAATACATTATGTTATATAGACACTCAACAGAAAGAGCAATGTCCCCTCAATCCTGTACCACACCCAGCTGAGGTCCATCAGAAACCTGATAGTCATCAGCAGGTACAAGAATAGCCCAGCGCTGCCCTCCCTAACACCAGCACTGCTACAACACACACATTTGTGACCTGGAACAGAAAAACAGCTCGACACTAGACTGAGCTTAGACGTCACATGACTCGAGTTCCAATTAGTGTAAATTCAGTTTTTCACATTGCGCTATGAGGTTAGAATATATCTCAACTTCCATCATGTGATCAGGAGCTCATGAGTCTTATAACAAGCTCCTGGTTTGGACAAAACATCCAGGATGTGTTACTAGATGTGCTGCTAACTGTAATTTTATTTCTCATTCCCTAACGTTCTGTCAAACATGGTACTGTATATATAACATTTCTGGCTTCATCAATCCGTTAATGTTTCTCTCTTCCTATCACTCTCCCTATTGTATCCCTGATCTCTCTTTCTCTATCTCATGTCTGCATCTCCTTCTCTCGTTCTCTCCGGTTGTGTGTAACGGCATAAACAGTCCCAGAGGAACAGCGAGCTCTTTCATTGGGTGGAGGATTGAATCATTACAGAAAGGGTCCCATGATCCTTGCTGTGCCTTGGGATACACATCACATTCCTTCTTCCTACAGACACACACTCACACACAGTCTACCCAACAGTATGCTGACACTGCCTGTAAGCTAGACCTAAACCTTTCAACAGCAACGTATGTACTCGTAAATTTAACAAATGAAGTGTATAGTAAAATATCAAAAGCAGAATTTACTTTCCTGTCAGTTTTATAAATCGTGTCAGGGGGAATCAGTTAATACGGGATGTCAGGTGAAGTCAGGCTTTTAAGGTCTTTATGTGCTTTGCCTCGGAAGCCGCCAATCACAGACACTGACCTTGATCTGTTGCTTTTTATGTAATAAAATTATCCTTCTCTGTTCGTCATACAAATAAGGTAAATTGGCATTCCGGGAACAGGCATCCTATGTCCGTACGAATATGGTTTCACCTTTGCGTATACATAAACTTTCTAACAAATAAATTTCTATAAACATAAATTTCTATTCCATTCTTCCAAGTTTGTTCATATAAAAGTTTAAAGTTGCACAAATATTGCATGAGATCAGGTATAAAAGAATACTATCCATATACATAAGACTGACTGGTAGGATTTACTGAGATATCACGATTGTCATACATTATGTACTTGAATAAACTCCTTTTTCCTTTTCTACATAGACCCAAACTAAAAACAACATCAACAATTACAGGCTATGACACTTACCGCACTGAAGCCACAAGTTTCCACCCACTGTGGGCTGAACATATTAAGTATGTTGTCCTAATAATAGACGTCCATGCATATGTATGGTCACTTGGGGCACATTGAGTTATTCAGAGACCTCTTCTGTTTAGGAGAATAGTCGAGGTTGACGTGAGCTATGCTTAGGCGTGGTCATAAGGGTGGTATAGGGTGGCAGTTGTCACCCTTGAAATAAGCCTTTCCAGCTTAGCTTATATCTATTACACCTTCGTAACCCATGCATGAGTAACTGATCATCCAAGGCCAATTGGCATTATTTAAAGACGTCCTTATTTTTGAGTTAATGCGATTTAACTCATTTGATCCAGGTGACCACTCAAACAGGCAAATTACTCTAAGGGTTTTCCACCACTGTAAGCAAAAATAAAGTCAAGATGGGGTACACTCTGGATAGGGTGCGAATCCATCACAGTCGATCACCTGGCCATGTGTACCTGGGTAAGAGTGGCAAGGGAAATCTTCCTGAGAAACCTCGAGAGGAACCCATCCTCATTTCTGTTAAATCATACTGATCAAACGTATATGGAACAAATATTTCAAAATATTGTTAAATAAACAAAAATGTGATTTTGTGACAAACCATGACAAAACAACCTGGACACCCCACTTAACGCTGGTCGCACCAGATCTGGAACCTATGGCAGGAATGCTGGGTTTGAAATAGGAACATGTGACGGGCAGTCGATTACAAGACACCATGCACATATAAACACACACACACACACACACACACTCGCTCATTCACTTGCATGTTTTTAGGAAGTTGGAGGAAACCAGAGAACGCAGAGGAAACCCATGTGCCATAGCCCTGTACAGGCGATAACCAGAAGTCAGGATTGTACCGGTACCCGCTGTGCTCACATGCCGCTGGTGATAACCTCAGCTAACTAATTTATAGTGATCAAACTTTTATGAATATAGAATATTTCATGTAGTGTCCAGTGTTGAAAAGTACAAAAATGAAGCAGCTACTGTAAGTGAAGTGTAGGAGCAGTGGAGATGGCTGAAGGGGTTTGTATGAGAAAGAGGCTCTGTCCGAAATATATTACCGTATACCACAGGTGGCAGGCTAGTGGCACAGCCTACTGTTCAGTACAGTAGAGTGTGGTTTCCGGCTCAGCCAGAGACAGAGCGAGAGAGAGAGAGAGAGAGAGAGGTGTATGTAGCCAGAAGGTAATGTCGTAAAGCCGAGTGTCGTAAACCAGGTGCAGGGAGGGGAGGTGGAGAGTTAGGGGAGGGAGGGAGGGGAGGTGGAGGGGAGGTGTGGGGGCCGAGAGGAGGTGACTCTCCGCCACGGCATTTACACACAGCGAAAGGATCATGGCGGATGGCCCCAGGTGTAAGCGCAGAAAGCAGGCGAACCCGAAGAGGACGAGCGGTGAGTACACACCGCGTTTTTCACTCGATCGGAGGTTTGGATCGTGTCGCCGGACTTTTCTAATCAGCCAAAGTGAGCGGAAAGTAGCGGTGCGCGTACGTGAGTGTGTGTGTGTGTGTGCGTGCACCGTTATACCTGGCTCTCTCCGCCTAGCGGCACCGCGCACCCTGGACCGTTATACGCTCCCAGACCCATGCGCTCTCTCTCTCTCTCTCTCTCTCTCTCACACACACACACAAACACATACACACTCTCTCTATCTCTTTTACTCCCTGTTTACTTTATTTTCCACGAACTCGTTACTTTTCTTTACATTTCGGACACTTTTCTCCTGTTGAATCGGAAATGTGTTACATTTGTTTCCCCACATCAAAGACTGTTTTCCTTTTCAGCGCACGAGCTGAAACTTATTCTCTCATTGAAGTGTACCTGTTTGATTAGAAAACAACCTGTTTGTTTTGGCGTGCTTTGAAGAAAGAAAAAAAACGAACACGCGTGTTGTTAGAAAGCGTGTGTTGTTTGCAACTTTGTTGCGTTTTCGGCTTTGGTATCAACTTAACTTATCTCTCTCTCTCTCTCTCTCTCTCTCTCTCTGTACAATGGGCTGTTCCGCTATTCCGACTGTGTAGCAGGTAGCCTGTGTGCTAGCCCACTGTACACTATACACTTTACACACACACACACGGACACGGACACACACCGTCTCGCAGTATCAATAACCTCATAAATAGAATTGGGTGTTTTTTTGTTTGTTTTTTTTTGGTCTGGGCCAGAATGTTGGCTTTTTGACTCGGACCTGCGCGTTAACGGTCTCAGATTAACGGGAAACACGCGTCTCTGTTCGACTGAAGAAATAACGGAAAGTCCTCGTTCCGCTGTTGTGTGGTTTACTTCAAAAAAAAAAAAACTTCTTTGCGAGAAGTTGGTTATCTAAGCATGATAAGGGCGTGTCTAAACTAGACGTGCGTGATCCGTGAAGCATCTCCTCGGCTCGGTCAGCGTGGACACGCGGTGAGTGCGAGTGGTGCGGTGCGGTGCGGTGCGGGCGGAGAGGAGAGGAGAGGAGAGGGAACCTGTCTGTGGGCTGGAGCGCAGTGCTCGGGCTGGGTGGAGAGACTCAGAGGAGAAAAGGAAAGGAATCTGCAACAACAACTGCGGCTCAGCCTATATAAGGAATGCGGTGTGTATAGAGCAACACTGAGCAGCGGTTCTGAGGACTGGATCTCACTCTGGGACTCGAGCACTTCATCAGAACTTTTTTTTTTTTTTTTTTTTGGCGCACGCACATCCAACATCCTTCTTCTTCTTCTTCTTAATTATTAATTATTATTATTATTATTATTATTATTATTATTATTTGATTGTATTGTACACGTTGTGTTTCCAGTGTATACTCAGGCATCTTCATTATATAGAAGTTTTTTTTTGTTGTTTTTTATCCGAGACGTTTTTCCCCCTACAGATTTGCTGATGCAAATCTTGTCTCTATACTAGTTTAATTACGCAAATACCTTTTGCTATTTCAGGTCTAAGCGACTTAAGTCGCACATAGGGTCTGTTCTGTTGTGCCACTCACTCACTCACTCACTCACGCACAGAGAGATAGCGGTGTGTTTGGGTTGCGTTTCCGCCATGCGCTCCCTGGCGGTGCTCTCAGCGCGCAGCTCTCCTCTCCAACTGATCGGAGGCTTGAAACACCGCTCAGGGTTGATCAGTGGGGAAGAATTGAGATCTTGCTTGTTGTTGTTGTTGTTTGTTTTTTGTTTGTTTTTTGGCCGTGCTGTGCATCTGATTTGTCCACGTTCAAACTCGCGGAGCAGGACGAAATCGTTTCCATCCGTTTCTGAAAGGTGCGGGAAGGCGAGGCGTTGCACCAAATGGCAACTTGTGCAGGTAGAAAAACAGACGCTTCGGGTGTCTCGCATGCTGAGAGCGCTCCTCTAAATACAAGCTATCGCTTTATCTGTGTGTCGTGCGTGTTCATGAATTCGGAAAGTGTCAGGACAGTGTTGAGACTGTGGACTGCGTGATTGTTTGTGCACCTTTTAGGCTACTGTTGTGTTAACGGTGCGTTAGGGTAGGGATGTGCTGGGAGGTCATGTTCAGTCTGATGATGTGAGAGTCAGGTAGCAGCATTGCTGGACGTGTGTGTGTGTGTGTGTGTGATGCTGTAATCACCGCACTGCAGGACACCTGAGCTGGACAAACCCTAAGATAGGAATTTCTTAATTAATATATGTATATATATATATATATAAATCCGAAATATGCTTGCACATTTAATTCAGTTTCATTCATATAATTCAGTTTAATTGGTTTTGACCTCGACCAATAGGTCAGTGATCTCACACTCGACCAGTGCATCATTATCATTATCACACGCCCCGCCCATTTGTCCTTGTGACTGATCACACTCTCCATGTGTTCACTTTAGCCTGTTATGATGATCAACACTGAAATTAAACTATGAAAATATCTAACTGTCCAGTGATTACGTTTTTTACTGTTGTTTATTCGCTTCATTTCCACTTCATTTTTTTAGCGCCCGTCAGTAAGCTGAACTGATATATAGTTTTCAGGAAATTGACACCAAGTGACTATTGCTTCATGTGAGTTACTCATGGGTGTGTTCATGCTGTACTCAGGATAAATTTAAAGCTTATGGTGGTCATGTTACTCAGACACCCCAAGACCGCCCAGTCATATTCTTATGAAAACTACTCATATTCTAAACCTTTCCTGATTGCAGATTCACCTCCCAAATTCTCTCCAAGGGATGGCTGACTGAGCCTAGAGAGGCATGCTGAGGTGTTTAGGGCTGTCAGCTGACAGCTGACCATCTGACTCCCATTTGAAAACAAATCCCCCTTTAACCAATCCCTGGGCCTAATTAGTCACAGCTACGAAAGGATAATAAACAAGCGTTCAGCGCGTTGCTTGTTTTATCTGTCCGAGGTGTTTTCCGATCTTACTGATAGTTGTTATTAAGTTAGTGTTATGTTATAATTCCATAGGTTGTCACCATTCTCACTGCGTTATGGCAGAAGAGGAAAGTTGTGTGTGTGTGGGTGTGTTTGGGACAAGGACGGAGTGGGGGTTGTCTCAGTCGAGAGCGAGCAGGAGGTAGCACTTAGCCACCAGGTGAAAAATCTTTGGTGGGACTGTTGCTTTGTGTCGGGGTAAACTGTTCACCCTTATTTAGAGAGTAAGGGCTGTTAGGGCACAGGTGAAGAATTTTTCAGAGAGGAGACACTTCATTAGTGCAAGCAGGGAGTACCACTTCAAGCTGTGCTTTTTTACACACCTTCACCCCACCTGAACCATGACAGCTGTTTCACACAGCTCCATACCAGACAGCAGAACATTCTATATAATTGAAGACTGTCTCATGGCAGCTTCGAAATATTAATGAAATACTTTATGTTTGTTGTAAGTACCGTACATGGTTCAGTACCTCTGAAGAAATATGTCATCTTGTACCTTGTGTTTATTCTACGGTACTCAGTCTATTTTTTCTCCAGAATATAAGACAGGCACATGGTTGTACAGTGTTCATAAAGAAACTAAACAAATCGTCTATACGAGCACAATTACAAACGCATGGCTTTGTTTGATTTGCATGTATCCCATCACCACATGTCTGGAAGAAATCAGCAGTCCGGACAGTGCAGGCTTCCTGAATCATGTGACCTGGGGAAAAGGAAAGCGTAACATGGAGGTGTTAACGGTCCGCAGTGCGACAGGTGTTTGCCGTTCACGGGCCAGGCCTCTCCTCTCCTCTCCTCACTGTTCCCCTCCACCTCCGTGCTTACAGGAATATCACAGGGCAATCTGAAACCTCCCAGTTTGGGAGCACAGGAATGTGGCTGACCGGTATTAGCATGGTTAAGAAAATAAACAGGGCAGCGCTCCATGGGGTGTTCTGCTCTTTGTAGTGGCTTGGCAAAATGGAGGTTGTGTTTCAAAGGAACTTGATGTTTTTTTTTTTTTGTATAATTTGAGATGTTCTAAAGCCCCAAATTTACACTTCTGTTTTTGCACATGGGCACAACCTTTTCACACACACCTACATGTGCACCACAATGTTAGCTGTAAAGCAGATATTTTGTTTACTCTCAGTTCCCTGAGAGAGAGAGGCGTAGGCCAACAGGCCAATCGTGGTAGGTGTGGCGGACTTTATTTTGCTAAAAAAAAGTTTTAATTGCTTTCTCCACCTTAGGGCCATGAAGTATGTGAGCAAAAAAAAAAAATATATATATATATATATATATATATATATACACACAGTATATATGTTGTTTAGCATTTTTGATAGCGGTATTGTGAGAAAACATCAGAGAAGAGTACTGCCGGTCAACTTTACTAAATAAATGTAGACAAACAGTACTGTATATACAGTGCTACATTCACACAGAGGAGAGTTCACGAGCAGTCGTGCCACTCCAGTCAGCTGCAAGCAAGCAAGATAACTCGCACCTTTTAATTAATTGCATTTCATAGCATCTATATATTTGTCTACTAAAATTTTATCTTATTGTGTTTTATAAAATCTTATACCTGCAGCCTTCGTTCGAGACATGCCGCTGTACGAAGGATCCTTGAGCGAAGGATTTTCGTAGCATTTCTTGAGGCTGTGAATTTTAGCTTCACAAACATTTCTCTTGATCTTAGTTTAGCTCAATTTATTCGGTCAGAAATTTGTTACGGAAAACTTCTGATTGCAGCCAGTTTTTTTTTTTCAAATGAAAGAAATTGACTTTGTATGACTGTAAATTAATGCACATGGGTATATTTGTGTGTGTGTGTGTGTGTGTGTGTGTGTGTGTGTGTGTGTGTGTGTGTGTGTGTGTGTGTGTGAATTGTGCTGGGTGTTTTCGGGGGAACATTACTATGGGATGACATGATGCTACACATTTTTTTTCAAAGTCATCTGTTAGCATTTAAGAGACCCCCGCCCTCCCAGTGTGCAAAGTTTAGGAACCTTTCATTTATCTGCTGTCTTTCAGGGACTTCCTCCTCAAGTCCAACTGAAATCGCTGACTCAGGAGGAAAATCCACTAGCTCCCCATCCCCCTTACCTCAGCTTTTCTTCTCTTCTCCTATCATATTTTACATTTTGTGTGTATGTGTGTGTTATTTTTTTCTTCTTCGAGTTCCTCTATATTTACCTCTCGGACACAGTAGCAGGGAGATGTTAAGTGACCTTTGCCATGGGCGCCCATGCATTGCCTCAAGTATGACTTCACTTTCTCCCTCTGTGCCATTGTGAGGCGTCCAGCGTAACAAATTGGCTGTGTGTCAAAGCTTCGAGCACATGCACACACACATACACATACACACACATACACACACACACACACACACACACACACTGAATTGATCTCGGTTTGGTCCAGGCTCTGTTTCTTCCCTACGTGCCTTCTTCCCCATTCAGATCTCCTTTAGGGCAAGAACACCCCCCCCCCCCCATCCTGAGGTCAGGTGGGGGAGGGACTGCAGGAGGTGAGGGGTCAGTTTTTTGGAGGCCTGCTGAGGTGTCATTGAGGGGCTGTTGTAAACTGGCAGGCTAGCTCCTCTCTCCCATCTTATGTTTTGCATAACAACATGGATGCCCTCTCGAGAAAGGCCTGAGTGTGAGAATGTGCAAAAGGAGTGCACAACAGATTATTAAGAGTGTGCTGGACCGGGTTCAGTTTTGTGTTTGGATGTTTGTGTATCACTGCTTGATTTAAATCTGTTTAAGGTTTTAGAGAAGGAAATTGGCACCTTTGTTTTGTTAATTAGACTTGCTGGAAAGGCCAGAAAGGGAAATGGGTGACAACAAAGCGACCTTTTCTGTATTGCTTAAGGGCAAAAAAAGGCTTAAAGCAATACACAGAATGCTACAATAGTGCTTTAGTATACTCAGAGTGATACAAACTTAGTGTTAACAAGCCGTCAGAACCACGTACATGCGCCTCGAAACAAGAACTCTAGTTACGTCTAATAGCAACCATTGCATGGGTCCCTTCGCTACATATGTTAGGCCATCACAAGTGTTTTTGGAAGTGAATAGCACTCCAAGCTTGTCTGTGATTTTGCAAATGGAGATTAATGATTAGCCCTGATTATGCTCTCATTGGTAGAGGTGCAAGAAACCCTGCAAGAAAAGAGCTTTATTTCTCTTTCTGTCTTCCCCACTCGCTCTTCTACAAAAGAGTCCAAGTCTCATGAACCCCTTTGTAGCTGTGCATGGTTGTGCTTTATTGGATGGTGTATGTGTGTGTGTGCGTGGGTGTGTGTGTGTGGGTGTTTGTGTGTGTGTGTGTCTGTGTGTGTGCGTGTGTGAGAATGCTTAAGTGAGCTATTGTGTATTAAGGGTTTAGAGGGGAGGAGAGAAAAGGGGTTTTGCTACCTATGCAGTGGACCACTGTTGGCCATAGAGAGGGCTCGGCGGCGGAAGAAAAGGCCCATTGAAAGAGCGCGGAGAGGGGAGGAACGCTCTTTCTCTCTCTGCCTGTGGGAAACTGCGGCCCATGCCGGGGCTCCCATTTGCATACGTCCCATTCTTCACAACGAGGAACGCTGGTATATGGAGGCATCCCGGTGTCCATGTGTGTGTGTGTGTGTGTGTGTGTGTGTGTGTGTGTGTGTGTGTGTGTGTGTGAGAGAGAGAGAGAGAGTGCACGCACATGTGTCTATCTATTTTACATTCAGGCTGTTATTCAGTTTCTGCCTTGTTGCATTTGAGTGTATCTTTGCATCATTATTGGTTAATAAACTAGATTTATGTGCTTTGCCATTAATACCGTGCTAGTGCCAGAGTCAATTCACAGAATCAGTAAATCTTTCTAAGCAATGTTCTTATTTCTCGTATTTTCTATCCAAAATAAATGGTTGCACATGTTTTAACGTATGCTTCTCACTTTTGATGTCTGATCGTATTGAATAAATCAAACTTCTTAAACCAATAGTTACTTTCTATAAGTTTTGGAGATCTTTATTATGAGGTATATCTTGCTGTAAAAGAGAAGTGCGTTATTATTTTGATGTCATCGTGTTTCTGCTGTGTTTCATCGTGTTTCCATTTTGCACAACACTGACTGATTGGCCATGACTGCAACATTAAACAATTTGATTGGTTGCCTCCAGCAATCACTAGCTATGTTTACATGAGCAATTTGTCTTCAATCTGATTGAAATCGTTCCGATTACAGATTCCAACTTAACTGTTTACATGAACGCTGATCCGATAAGACGGGCGTTTACGTGCACAAAGCATTTAATCGGAATATAACTTCTTTGATATGCCCAAACTGGTTCTGCCTGCTGTGAAGAGTTTAAGCTGAAGGAAATATAACAGAAGAAATATTTTTCTCTATCTCGGAGACGGTTACTGTAGGCTTCCCATTTTTTGCGATAAACCCTGCCTTCTGAATTATGATTGCTTACAAGAATTCATTCTCATCTCTGATTGGTTACATGCATTACTACCTGTGAAATGGCGAGCCAATCAGCGCACGTTCTTCAGCACCTTCTTAGTCAGATTGGTGGGAGAGAGTTGTTCTAATTGAGTTTAATAATCAGTTTAATTTCCCTCCACATGGGGAAAAGATTGGCAGAAAGGATAGATTCACTCCAAGAACACAGAAAAGGTCGGCTGCCATGTTTAGTTGGCCAATATTTACCCAGTGAATGGCTTACCAAAGGTTTAAACCACCCCTCTTATTACGATTGAAAATTCATTCTAATCAAGCCGGGTCAAGATCAGGATCAGATTGGGGTGTTGACAAGGAGCATTTTTATATACAGGCTATTATTTCCATTATTAGCAGAATATCAGAGTCTGTTTAGGCACCTATTGCTTCTTAATTACAAAAAGTGAAAAATTCCCTCAGTGCCTTTTCAGAATAGTAGATAGTCTTTGTGTAGAGCATCCTGGCTGCAGCCTAAATTAGCGGCAACGCTACACCTTGTAGGCGCAGTAGCACATGTCTACCACCACCTCCAGTGTAGGATAGGTTAAATCACAGCCTGAATAACTGGCCGGTTATTTTCAAACCCAGTAAACAACCAACAGCATTCTGTGGGTGATTTCTCCCAGCTCTGTATTGAAAAGAGAGCAAGTATCAAAACCAGCACCTGCACCATGTCAGTGGAAAAGGGGTCTCTGATAAGTGCATGCGCGCACATGCAAACACACACACACACACTCCAAACTACAATGACGGCAGCATCTAGTGTGCAAAGAGCAGCAGTAGAGATGTGGTAGTGGATTAGATTTACTCACTTCTATTTCTCTACATTATCATCATTCCTATTTTTTGTACGTGTGAGACTGTGTAAGAGAGAGTGAGAGAGTAAAAGAGAGTGGTAGACTCACACTTCATTCAGCTGTCAGCGTGAGTCATGTAGACAGGTGTGAGTGTGAGAGGTACATTACCTCATCTAATACAATCCACCATCCTTCTGGACCTTCGTGTGTGTGTGTGTGTGTGTGTGTGTGTGTGTGTGTGTGTGTGTGTGTGTGTGTGTGTGTGTGTGTGTATGCACAAGCAGCCAAGGTCGAAGGGTCACTGCCACACCACACAGGAAATTAAGACTTCATTCCCCTCCCTCTTTTCTCCCTCCCTCTCAGTCTAAGGGATGATATTAAGTTTGTGTGTGTACACCTGTCTAAACGCCTCTTCGGCTGACAGCTTAAGTGGTATGCTCCGAGGGGAAGGGTGGGTGTATGTGAGTTTCTGCGTACACCTGTCGTTGGTGATTTTTTTAGTACACCTGAGAGAATTGGTAATTGCCCTTTGTGGGGGGTAATTTAGCGAATGTCTGTTTCCCTGATACACTCACTATTTTTAATAATGTTCCTAGGGACCGGGATTCAGCGCTCTGCTACTCCTCATGGGACTCACCTCCACAATGTACAACACTGGTAGCCTACATACTGTACACACTCCTCACCAAGTCCTGTCTGTGAGGCAGCCATTTTGACTGTCTCTCTCAGCTGTTATTTTTAGTCACACAACACCAGTTTTGTCTACTTCAACAACCTGAAAGTTTCACTTTTTACATTTTAACTACAGTATACACCCACACAAACACACACACAATTAATTTATATATTCAGGCTTTTTCTGTTTTTTAGGGTTTATTTACCTTTCATGAAAATGTGTCCAGAGACTTAAGCTAAATAGCTGATGTTTTAGCTAGCCTGCTGCCTGTACCCAGGATTGCGAGATAGTGCTAACTGATTCCCTTAAAGTTTAGACCTACTGGGTGTTTTTTTTTCTTCCCCTAACCACTTTAAGAATATTCCTGTAATTCAAGTTCTAACTCGAAGCTAAACCTGGCTAACATTAGCTCAGTATTGGCCATTGTGCTGCCTTTAAATGCATTATGTGTTATTTAATAGCTAGCTTAAAGTATGCATAGCCAGTTGTCTTTCACGTTTCCATAATACCTCTAGACAGGTTAAGAGTGAAATCTTTTTCACAAGATACTGCTGCTTTGACATAAAGAAAACCGAACAGGACCATGACAGAGACAGTGCTACCCTAGGTAGTAAAAGTATTAGCTAGCATGCTGCTTTTTATATGTGATAAGCCACATTCTGGCTGTTGAAGATTATATTAACAATAATTTTTAAAAAGTGATTTTAGAATCTATCTATCTATCTATCTATCTATCTATCTATCTATCTATCTATCTATCTATCTATCTATCTACCTACCTACCTACCTACCTACCTACCTATAGTGGTTAGCACTGTCGCCTTTCTCCTCCATTGTCTGGGTTTGATTCCCGCCTCTCGGTCTGTGTTTGTGTGTGTTGTTTGCATGTTGTTTCCATGTGTGTGTATATGTGTATGTGTGCCCTGTGATAGAATGGCACGCCGTCCAGGGTATACTCCACCTCATGTCCAGGCCCCCCCGCAACCCTATATACAGGATAAAGCAGTATAGACGATGTGTAAGTGATATATACAGTATATATATATACAATAGGGAAAGTAAAAGCCAGTGTGGTGCATTAAAATATGCAATATTTCACTATTATGAAATAGCCAGCATATGGTTAGTA
This sequence comes from Clarias macrocephalus, assembly GCA_011419295.1. Taxonomy (NCBI): domain Eukaryota; kingdom Metazoa; phylum Chordata; class Actinopteri; order Siluriformes; family Clariidae; genus Clarias; species Clarias macrocephalus. The sequence continues at coordinate 66,546 of JAAGKR010001043.1, forward strand.
CATTTATTTTAAGCTAATACACCATGAACAGTTTATCCTTTGCATTATATCTATAATGCAGTATTGACACAAAGAAAACTAGTCAGTAGATGATGGTACCATGAATCTGCCCTTTCCATGAAAATATGAATCCAACTTTTAAGGATCTGTCTCTTATTTTTAATATGTCAGACTTTTCATCATGACTTTTCTCTTGTCAATGACTTTATCCGTATCATAACTTTCCTTTTTTTTAGTATTAGTTGTTGTGCTCCTTGCTTTCAGCTTTTCCTTCTCCCACTTTAATATCAGTGGAGTGGTGAATGAAAGACATGCCATCTCGTCATCAGCTCACTTATCACCGCTCAGCATGTTGCCTCTTATCTGAAACGAAGCAAAACGAAGACTCTTCACATTCCTGTTGCATTTTAAAGCTTTTTGTAACACCAGTTCTGAAATAAAATACATTATGAGCGTTTAGTAGGCCCTAATACGAAGTGCATGATGATAAATGTGGCATGTAATGGTGTTGGATGCAGGCCCTGTGTGAATACAAAACTTAAGGAGGTGAACCCGATACAATGATAAAGCAGAGTGATGTGTGAAATGCCAGCGGAGCCACAGTGCAGGATCTGCTTGTTTTCTCTGCTCTGGACTTCTCATGTTTTATCTTGAAACAAAAAGGACATCCCACTTTAATAATGTCTTACTATTAAAGACACCAACGTTGTGTGATGTTTGTGTGTGTGTGTGTGTGTCAGTCTACACCCTCAGAGACATAACCGTGTGAGTAAAATCTTAGGTCAGGCTTGTGATGCAGAGGATGCAGACGGGCACTGCTGTGGAAGAATCACTTAGTCACTGTGTGTGAGTGAGCGTGCATGTGTGAGTGAGTCATAGTGGGAGGTTAGATGCTACACTGAATGTCAGGAGCAGTAAATGTCTTAAGAGGCTTAGTGAGGGCAAAATGCTGAATAGGCCGTATATAAGCACTGATGATGTACAGAGTGAGGAATAAAAACAAGGTCTTTTCTGGTGTTTAAATACGATCCCTAATAATTTCCTAATTTTCACACATTATATAGAATTGATATGATTCTAAATAGGATTAGGATCACCAGTATAACTCTTGTGTCCAATTAGTGCATAAGCTGACTATATCATGTAAGTTGTTTATGTTTGTTTGTTTGTTTGTTTAGTAATGACTGATTAATAATCTTATTACTTCTGTATGTAGGTCGTTCAGAAATAGAGTCATAGTACTGCTACCAACTGCTACTATCCGCCATAACATCCTTCTAAGTATTTTGTACGAGCACCTTATTCAATATATGCAAAATAAACACATCATATCAGGCATCGAAACAAAAATAATCCATAAACTTGATCAGTGTTATTAACGTCATATACTCATAGTGAAAGTGAAAAATGTCACTGATGATATTTGCTGTATTACAGAAGTATACTGATTTTTCTTCTCCTGGATTGTAGTCATTTGTTTATCCTCCCCTGTTATATAATGATCGAACGAAATCACAATCATCGCTTTATTTCTTCACTCATATTTGAGCCTAATCATAAACAGGTGGAGTATTGTGTAATTTGCTCTTTTTTTCCCCAATGTAACCCGATGTGAAACTCCATAGCAAAGTGAATTATTCATTAATGTGTATATATATGTGTGTGTGTGTGTGTGTGTGTGTGTGTGTGTGTGTGTGTGTGTGTGTGTGTGTGTGTTTATGGTGCGTTGGCTTCGTGCCTGTCACATAATGATGAATGCGTTTGGGAGGTGTTTAGTAAATTGTTTGTTCGTGCTATAGCGCTCCATATGGTAGATCTGTTGCCCACAGACCCTCTGATGTCATGTGCTAAACAGCTCACCAAGAATCTCTCACCTACACCAAGAGTAATTAGCCCTGAGTCCGACGGGACCCTGACTGCGGAAAATACAGGATTCAGTCACAGCAACTCACAAACAAACACGCTTTACAGTTAAGAAGAGATTAGGTATAGCCCAAGGTATTTCATCTGTGTTTCTTGCTTGCCCTTTCAGTGATACTTCTGAGTCTTCCTCATTCTTTCACTTGCTCTTTCTCTCTCTCTCTATGTACCTGGTACCTGTTGGTGCTAGAGACTCCCTCCTGTTAGTTTGACTAATGTACCTGCTGACTGTTTGTTTGCTGAATACGCCATTTGGCCTCGACAGGTTTACTCTGTGAGCCAGCAGTTGCTGGACTTGGGTCAGGGCACAGGTTGCAGGTCATGCAATATAGTTTCTACTTTACTAAATTACTCCATTAATCCAATATGTTGATGAATGGCCTTTCCTTGTTCAATGAAATGAGAGTGATTGTTAGTGCTCCAGGTTACTATATTGATCATTACCTGTATACAAATGATATCAGTATTAATGGAATTAAAGCTCACTTCTGTCTTCTCTCATTGTGAGTCACTGTGATTGTTGAGTGGATCACATGTATAGGCTAAAGTCCTAAGCCGGCTGTAGACTCAGGTGTTTGCATTCAAAATAAACTCTGGCCTTGCTGTGTTCACCTGTCTGCTCCTGTTTACCTGGTTACGACATCAGGAGGAGGTGATGACTGATCCTCAGATCAAACACAGCAAAACAAAGGTCAAAAATGAGCGTAGTGAATGAGAATAATTCACCTTCACTAAAACAAGCTCGGTGTCACAGCTTCTTAAGATACAGTATTTCTTATGCTTTAATATGTAGTGCCCTCCCAAATGATCGTTCCCCCTTTTTCAAAAGTGAAAGTATAAAAAAAAAATAATTACACACATACTAAGAGGTTCTTTTTATATTGAATATTCAGGGACATTATAGTGTATAGAAAATTATATAGTATATAGACGATTACAGGACAGGTGTAGTTTTATTTAAAAGTTTTTTCTTCCTTAAAGTAGTGTCAATAACTTTGGCACACATATTTTTGAGGGAAAATACAATTATTCAAATATATGTGAAAATGAGTCTTTTTAAAAGAAATTAATCATTTCACACTATTACTTTGATTATTTTTATGCATTAAACTCCCAGAACGTGTAAGTGCGTCCAAAATTACAGCCCTCATTTGTGTAGCCTATACTGCCTGGGCCAAAAACCAAAAATTGTGATTTCAGAAGGGTCGAATTATTGCACTACATCAAGCAAAGCAAACAACTAAAGATATTTGAAATTACCGGAACTGAGTTATCCACACCTATAAGTACTGTACTGTGTGAACCATCAGCTTTGCGGAAGAAATGTGGTCGGAAAGAAACATAAACAGCAATCATTCAAACACTTGGTTTAGTTGCATGGTGAAAAATCAACAGTAAAAACCATAGCTATGTTTAATATTGAAAGTAAGAGCATTTCCATACGCACTCAGTGTGATGAGAACTCATGGAACAGAGACTAAACAGCTGAGTGGGGATGAGGAAACCACTCGTTAGTGACACTAATCAGAAGAAAGGCCTTGAATTTGCTAGGACGCATTGAAAATTAAATATTGGAGCAAAGGAAGAAGGTCATGCGGTCCTAAGAGTTCAGACTGACCCTCTTCCATAGGAGTGATGGAAGACGGGAAGCACATGATGTGATGCACCCGTACCGCATAGTGCACACTGTACAAGCCTCTGGAGGCAGTGTTATGATCTGGAGTTGCTTAAGTTGGTCAGGTCGAGGCACAGAAACTTCGGTTTGTCCAGGCAGTGTACTGTATATGAGCTCTTATCTTCACTACAGTCTCAGTAACCCCTTAGAATAACTTGTAAGTACTGAAAGCAAATAGCCGAATAATTGGTACTTAAACGGACTAAAGGCTCCCCACATAATCACCTTTACATTACACAGAGGGTCAGATGCAAATCTGCGGTAATTTTATTGCGTAGAATTACTGATAATGTAAATCTTTGCAGCCAGGAACCACTCCAAACAGAGCGATGGGTACAATGCATAAAAGTAAACGGCAACAATTACAGTACTCACATGCATTAGCATATCTATTCTCTATAAAAACATCTAACTGGATCTTGACCTCAGGTTTGGCCTTGATCAAAAAACTTTGCGTTTTGAAACAGTCCGTTTGTCCTTCATCACAGTGAAACAAAACCAGGAAGTGGTCAGGAGAGATTACCTAGCCAGGATGCACAGCCTCAAAATTCTGCCCATAATAAAACAATGCAGTGTGTATCCTGATCAGTGTGACCGTACTCTGTCCACGGTTTCCACCTGTATACTGTTTAGCTTAATGACGAAAACAGCAGCGCACCAGACAGGCCATGACAGAGCATTCGCTTAGAAATTAGCTGCATTGCAAATAACAATTGCACTTTTTTCTACGCGCTAGTGACCATCACAGCAGCTTCCATGATCTAAAATGTAATGTTTAAATGTAATACAGGAGGTCCCGTGGTCCTATGCATAATCCTAACTGGTTGTAGCTTTTTATTTATCATTTTTTAGTTTTTTTTTGTGCAATAAAAGGACAAAGCTTTTCTACTTTCAGCTGCATCACATACTGTAACCGTTGCTCTGGGTACATGAAGATTTCCCCAACACCTTCACAATGCTTTTCACAGTGCTTTCACAACACGGCTTTAATGTTCTTAGTCTCCTTCAACCTCCTCACAATGGCGTCTCAGTCCTCCCCCGCCGCTCGCAGCCTCCCTGAACAAATCCGCTCTGCTTTTTCAATATTCCTTTAATGTGCTCCGTCCTCCCCGAACGCTCCAGCAACGTTATCGGAATGCTTTCCCAACGTTTCCCCTTCGCGCTCCCAAGGCCTAGCAGCTGCCTCTTGTGTCTCGGTCCAACTACAGCAGGTGCTGCGGGCTCACAGGAATTCCGCTACACAACTCATAAATAACACCTGACAAAAGAGAGAGAGAGAGAGAGAAGGGCCGAGGTACCTTTTGATACTGTAAGAGGTTGGAAAACATGCAAAGACATAAGGTTTCGTGTTTCTTTCACAAGACTGAACCACGGGAAACGCGAATGCAACAAAATCTCAGATGGATGGAGAACGGGAAATGGGGGGAAACATAAGATCAAGTGCAGATCATAGATTTCTCCCGGGTTCTTGCTGCCGCGAGAATATGTTGCACAATGCTGTTTTAAACTCGATCATTACTATAGAGAACAGGCATGCACCCTAAAGAAAGAGCTCCCCCTTCGTAATACTTACAGGTGTTATATTAAATTATATTATATTATATTGATGCCTTCACATGCCGGTTGTACAACGACCCAGGATTAAACAATTTATGGTCTGATTTTTCTTCTGTCTATTTAATGTGTCATACTCTTAAACTTGAAGCTTTTATGTTTTCTTTAGGCATTGCTTTTTTTTATATATATGCTTTTATGTTCAGCATTAAGTGATACAGCAGACATCTGAAAAGAGGCTTTAAAAGCCAAACGAACCTCTTTGACTAATAGAGCTATAAGACACAACCTGGTCACTATCAAATTGTCCTTAAATTGTCCCGGAATTCAAATAAAAGTATTGGAAAGAATTACACGCTAAGTTATTACAACATAAGTGTATTGACTGTATTGAATGTGAACTTCATCAGCAATGACATGAAGGAAAATAAGCCCATCAATCCCTGTCCATTCTGTCCACTGTATATACCTCCTGGAGCGATAGGTTCAGAGATGGCCAGGAATGTAAACTGTATACAGTACAAAAAGTCCGGCGCGCGGCGGATAAACATGTAATCTGTCTAAGCGTCGACCCGAAATGAAACCTGCGTCCATTCCGGAATAGCATGCGTTTTCGTTTCTCAAAAAATGTGTCCTTCATTTCATACAGACAAAACCAGGAAGTGGTCAGGAGAGATTACATACCCAGGATGCACAGTTTGAAGACTCTGTCCCTAAAAAACAAGCGTGTATCCTTATCAGTGTGGGTGCACTCCAGTCGAGTTAGCCATGTGCACCTCTTACTGTGTAAATAGATTGTGATTTTTATTTTTTATTATTATTTTTTTTTATATACATTAACGTAACATGATCATGAAATCAAAGCAAACCTTAAACAAAACCCTCACACTTTTGCTAAGATGACTGTTTTCTGTTTCACACACTCACACACACACGCACAGCGACATGGCTCCGGTTTGTCTCACTTTGAATCATTATGTGTTTCCGTTTCATCACGTTCCACTCACAAAAGTGTTGCAGCTCTTGCTCTTGTATCGACACCACCTGCATGCCAAGCAGCCTCCTTCCCCTTTGTGCTGCATTCAGTGACTGGCCTCATTCATGCTAGGACTTAAATAAGCGCCGTTCATGACCACTGAAAGCCTGGCCCTGGCCTTTCTACTGCTCAGTGGGCCTGTGCCAGGGTGTCGCCGCGCTCCTGCCTGGCATCCGCTAGCCTGGGTTGGCAATGCCAGCGCAGGTCACACGGGATTTCTGACTCACACACACACTCGAGCTGAATCTTGATTCCTTTAAAGGAACACTTTACCGAGAATCGTGGAGTTGCTGAGAAATAACGAAAGTTAGCTGGGGTGAGATAGCGGTTATCAGTACGTCACAGTATGATAATATTTAAACTTTTTTTAAAATTTTTTTTTTTATGAGGGTAAACATCTGATTGACGATGGATCAGTTGTACCGTTACATCGGTACCTGTGACTGTAATTATATACCTAGGAAACAATTGTAGGTTGTTAGCCTAATTAAATACATTTGGAAAAATAATTTACATTTTAATAGTCAAATATCAATATAGCAGTTTAAATTGCAATCACAATATGTGTCAAAATAATCACAATGTGATTTTTAAAAAAATAAAATCGTACAGCCCTGTCCAGTATTAATTAACAGACATGATTAGATTCTAATGATCAACAGCGTACCTTAAATAAGTAATCAAACATCTAAGATATCTAAGATACACCACATCAAAGGATTAAACAAAAAGGCTTAAAGGAAATCCATATGCAGGTTGAGATGTACAGTACATTTATTTATGTTTTGCAAAAATAAAGAATAAACATCGTCTCTGCTAGGATTTCAGGAGTCATCTTCTCTTAGTTCATGATAACAGACGAGCCTGCTGACTTCCTGTTGTTAATGTGCCTGCTCGGTTAATATGAGAGGGATGGAGAGAGAGGGATGGAGAGAGAGAGAGGGAGAGAGAGAGAGAGAGAGAGAGAGAGAGAGAGGGAGTGGCTAAAAGAAAACTGGATAAAAAAGAAGAAGGGGGAGGAATGAGACAAGAGCAAGGAAGAACCAGCGAGGTGGAATGAAACCATACAGGGTAAATGCTCCCATGAGATAACTGTGTGAGTCTCACATGGTTGTGTGTGTGTGTGTGTGTGTGTGTGTGTGTGTGTATGTGTTGGAATTGATCTATCCATGCGCATTCCTGACCTAAACCTGGATTCTGACCTAAATACCTAAATGTGTAGGCGACAGAAATCTTACGAAACTTTATTTTGTTTAGGGGGAAAAAAAGGGCCAAAATCACAACAACAAAAAAAAAATCACATTTTTCTAGGTACAACTGGCTGTTGAGATGTTATAAAGCCCCAGGCAGAGTACTAACAAAACTACATGATGAAGAACAGGATAGTTGGAACAACAGGAAGAAAGGGGGATGATGTAGGACAGCTTTGGCTCAGGAGGATGTGAGTAGGCTTTTAACCTCAGAAGGCTTTTTCCTTCACTCTGTAATTTATGCTTTGCTGTGTTTTTGTGGTGTTTCGCTGAAAATCACACAGAAAATCTCCTTAAAAACATCATGGCCTTTCTACCCTCATCGGCACACCTTACAAAAACGGCACTCGGAAAGCGAACGAGCCCGGCTCTCGGACGGAACAGCGGACAGCCGTCAATTAGATTTCGACGGCCTCAAAACCTGATATGGCCGGAATAACGAGCCCGATTAGAGATGCCGTTAACCAAATTGAAATCTCTGCAGAGAAAGAAGGGTCCCGGTCTGAGGAAAGCAAGAAGGGGCAGAGGCCAGTCCGCCATTCATTTAGCCTGCAGTGCAGCCTGTGTATCCTGTGCATGAGCTATCATTTAGAGCTGAGCTGCCTTGCTCTCGTAATCAAATCACTGCCTAATAAATCTAGTAAATCAAGGAGAATGTCTTTGGCCGCAGAGATGCTGACCACGTCTAGACTTTTCCTGGATGATGCTGTAATGGTGAACCAGAGGAATTTTTAGCAGTCTTAGATGGTCTTTAACTTTGGAGACAGCACAATGCACCAAAAAAAGTCAATGCTGGCCACGATAGAAGGGCACCAGAACAGCCAGGGCATCACAGCCTACCATGCCCCGGCTCCAGCAGGCAAAAAGCACAAGACTGCTGACCTGGCCTCCAAACTCCCCAGATCCACATCCCATCAAGCACCCATGGGATGCCCAGGACAAAGAAATCTGATCCATGGAGGCCCCACCCTGCAACCCATCAGGAATGTCCCAGTGCCAGGCACAACAGAACACCCCCAGAGTCTTGTGGGGTCGTGCCCCGAGGAGCCAGAGCTGCCCAGTACTGGGTGCAATATTTTGCAGTGTTATGGAGGATTGGTGGCTTATGGCTTGGCAGTTTATTCTGATCCATGGCAACAGTGGGCATGAGGTGGGAATACATTCCTGGATGGAATTACAGTCCATCACGCAGTACCATGCACCCACCCAGGGGCAACTTTACCGCAGACTGGCATGTTTTTGAGAGAAAGGAGGAAACTGGAGATCCTAGTGGAACCCACACAGGAAGAATATGAACAGAAAGCCCACACAGACAGTAACCCGAGCTCAGGATCGAACCAGAGACCCTAGAGCTGTGTGGCAGCAATGCTACCTGGTCTTGTTTCTCCCCCTCTGTTAAAATGGAGTTTAGTTTGCCTCTGGATATGTACAGATTTTTGGTACGCAGACAAACATAAACATTTTTTCAGATAATAATATATGATGTCATCAAGGATTCAGTGTCTGAATCTTGTTTTTTTCAGAGGATCAAATAATAAAATGAAAGTAGTGAATAATTGTGATTCTGAACACTAGTCTCATTAGATAGCAGGTGATATTATGCTGTTAATGATGAGCAGAGGGTAAACAGTCATGTGCATCATTAGTAGCTCTGTGATTACAGACCTGGGTTCGGAGGGGGTGCATGGAGGCCGTGACATTCTGTATAAGTGCATTTGCTCAAAATTTGTTGGTGAAAATGGTAGGATTAGTTCCAGGTTAGGAATTATACACAGCAGGTCGGCTTACTGGCATCACGTGCGATACCTGCCCATCACAGCATGACCACAGACTGGACCGTTTCAGCAGGAAAGGTTGTAGGACTGGACGCAGGCATCAGCTGCTGGTATCACGTTGATCTTGTGATCTGGCCGGTCATTAATTCGTAAACACGCCGGATTAAAGGCTGCTAGCAGGCTCAGTCTTAGACCTGGGGATTAGCGGAATGCGACGGCTTCATTGCATGCTGTAGTACATACCTGAAGCGTACACGGTTAATCTCCTCCGCTGAGGTTTATCTCTGCATGTCTTACCGACTATGCAGGTGAGAACTACTGTAGCATCTGTGCATACAGAAACTCGGACTTCCCCCAATGCGCTAATGTCATAGCGTCAAGGGTTATACGCGTGCGATTCAGAAGTAGCTCACCTTCAAACCACAGCTCTTCTGTCACACGGTTAGATCGGGAAGTATAATAATGGCTGTGATCGTGCTGACTCAATCAGAGCCCAAGCGTTGGCCTCGCTTCTCTGAAACCTGCCTCAGCGAGCTCGTCTGTGTGTGCGCTAATGGAGGTGTACGAAGCCAACACCTCGCGTCGGATGTACAGTGTTAGACGAGATCTTTTGGCCTAAATGGAAATCGAGCGCACTTTAATAGCAGCGTGACAATGATCTAATCTGACTTACTAAACACACTTTCAGAATTCATATGCTGGAAGAAGAGCTCGGGGAAAACCGCTCCTGAAGCAGAAGCGCTGTGTTGTTCCGTGCAGTAGCGGCAGAGCCGTGATTGGCCCGACCCAGCATGGAGCGGCAGAGTGATGAGCGTGATTGTGTGTTTCTTGAAGACCAAAATAGCGCACCAGACTGACCCAAAAAAAAGAGTTAAGAGGTAGCTTAGTAGCTTAACTTGTCTCTGTGTGCGTGTGTGTGTGTGTGTGTGTGTGTGTGTTAGATCTTTTTTAGGACCAGATTGTTGCATTGTGGTGGATTTTGTGTAGGTCCAGACGATATAACGATGCAGATGTAATTTATATATCGTGATAAATGACCTCACAAGACACTCGTCTGAAGGGATTTTAGGATAAAGGAAATGATTCTAGAAGTAAATATTGTGATTAGGAAATGCAGTGTTAGAACTGTTAGCACTTTGTTAGCAAACCTTAGTATCACATTTTATGAGAAATTATTTTTTGAAATATTTTTTATTATTATTATGAACTATAATAAAATCTCCTGAAATTATAAATTTTGCAATGTTTTATAATAATAATAATTATTATTATTATTATGATTATTATTATTATTATTATTTTACCTTCAGCTTGAGTGTATTATGGCGTAATTAACAAAGCAGCTTTCATCCTGCTTATTGTATACCATCCTTACTTCATTCACCTCAAGGCAGTTCACAAACACACACACACACGTACGCAGTGAAACAGTCATTGTGTCTAGGACATGGCACAGGAGATCAGGGTTGTCGTGGAAACAGGGCTTTATTGATTAAATGGTTATCACTCAGCTCATATACTTCAGAGGTGATGCTCTCTCTCTCTCTCTCTCTCTCTCTTTCCCTTTCTCTCGCTCACATATGTGCAGTACAATCTCTAACGCTTACAAATGTGTGTTTTGTGTCCCACTGCGCCCAAGCAACAAGAACGACGCAACATGATTTTCACAGCTACTCATAGGGTTATTCACTGCATCACATCATCGCTCGGGCTGCTTTCCTGAATTTCGAAAAATCATCAGATTCATCTCATGAATAAATAATCCTCTGATTGTGGCTCGGACGTAACAGCGGGCAGGGACGAGTCGTTTCGCCGGGAAAGTCATTTTCTATGAGGCGTCTACGTGAAGTACCTGCCATTCTTTTTTTTCTTTTTTTTCTTGTTTGTGTTTCCTGAAGAGAGTGGAGCATGGTTTTGATTGTGGTTTCAAGCAACAGGCGTCATGACTTTAAGCGTACACTCAGCGATTTAGCTGGAAGTCAGCCGAAGCTGACAGTTTTGAAACTCAAACCCCAAACAAATACAGCCTCACCCTTCAGCAAAACCAAACCCTGAAGCACATGCATGTGTGCTGCTGAAGCTACAACGTCTAACTCAAAAGCTTTCTGCACAGAACCGCATACACACAGACGACCCCTTTTCTTCGTCAGACATCCACGTCTTGTTTTTCTCCCATAATCATGAACGATACCTCCTGTCATCATTCGTACAAGTAGTTGTAGTGGTCATTGTACTGTGCATTAATCCTCAGTAACAGGCCCAGCCTGGTCCTGATTGCAGTGGATCCAGAGGCTTTTTTTTTTTTTTTCACAGGAAACCTGACTTGAGGTAGGAGTGCATCATAGATTGGTGTTTATACACAGTACTGTATGTGGACACGTCCTATAAATGATCTTGTGCTGTTCTGGCTTCAGAAGCTTTAGAGGTTGTCTTTGGACTTCACTGTTGGTTAATTGAGATGGGTGAAGAAATGATTCAATGATTTCAGATTTGGTTAGTAATTTATGTATTGCCACACTGACTCAAAAAGATGTTTTTTAAACTTTTTAAAATTTTACAGTCCCAGTCCAGACACAGTACCAGTTTAGACACAGTTTGGATTTCATTTCTGTAGCAGTCAGTTTTAAGACATTAAGGTCAGCTGGAACAGCTGGAATAGTTATTGCAATAAAAGTATTGTTAACTCTATTTGCAACCATCAAGCTCCAGGATGAAACTTACCTCTGCTGCAGAGGAGAAGTTCATTTAGGGTTACCAGCACCTTGGATTAGAGGCTTTACAGAGCATAAGTAGCAGAAACATCTCAATATCAACTGTTCAAAGGAGATTATTGTATTTTTCTTTTTTAATTAATGAATTTTAAAAAATTTAAATCAGGAAATAAGGTGTGTCCAATTTTTTGACTAGTGTATATACAGTATATTTTGTGTGTGTATATATATACACACACACACGTAATATGTTTGCATTTGAGTTCCTCTATAATCTTGCAGAAGTTACTTATGGGCAAAGTTTGTTTAGAATTGTAACAAAAAAACTATATGAATATGGAAACTGGATATTTATAAAATAATAACGCTTACAGAATTGCTATACAAATTTAATCGGCACCTTGGTGTTGCAATAATATTGTATTGGGTTCACATTCCTGTTAGGAAGATTCTGTGAACAGGTCGCCCCTGAATGAGGGATTGATGAGCTCGTCATTTTTTGGACATCCTGGAGCACCTCCAATTTATCACAGTTATCACAATCTTTATGTTAACAGACAAGAAGTTATGTAAAAAAAAATATAAAAAAAAGACAGTTAAATAACCAAAGTGTACAGTACAGTAGAACACCTTCTTGTCTATGTGTGTGTGTGTGTATGTGTGTGTGTGTGTGCGTGTGCATGTGTGTGCACTCTGGTCCCTCTCAGTAGCCTCGGAGGAGAGTAGGACTCTGTGGAATGTAAATACAGAAGCTACATAAACTCCTTATTGGGAGGGATGTATGTTATGTGTTTGAGTAAATTTTGCAAGCTCCCCTGAGATCACTCTCCGGAGACGTTCTCTCTCTCTCTCTCTCTCTCTCTCTCTCTCTCTCTCTCTCTCTCTCTCTCAGCTCAGGGAAAAAACTGCGGTCGCTGGCCCGAAACGTCTAACAGAGTGTGAAAAGCCTCTGCTGTTTGAATGGTTGTCTATGAAGCAAATGTCTTAGCACTCTGAACAAACTCCATAGTTTGTTATATAACAGACGGTCTGACTTCACGGTGTCCGTTCTGTAGCAAGCCAGGATGTGCCGAGTACACAACAACACCTGCTGTGTGAGATGAGTGACGCGGGTTAAGATGTTAGCCGATCGTCGCTAGAGACTCTGTGTCACTGCCTCAGAAGCCAAAATGGTATTGTAAAGTAAGTTTGTACGTGATTATTCATATACAGTATAAAAAGAAATAAAGAAATAAATTGAAACCTATTCACGCGACAGTTTAGGAATCTCCTGGCTTTGACTTAATCATGCTATAATCATGGAGGATTTACATTACTACTAATGCATTTCAGTGTTTGAGCTGAATCCGGGGCTCAACACAAACATTCTAACGACTCTGATTTTACCCACTTTATATTATCACAAATGTTACCGTTGACTTCGCTAGCTATCGAGATCACATCACCATGCCGATCGTGACCTTCTTTGTTCACAGCAAACTTGTTTTCGCCATGACCTTAACCCATAACAGTAGCTTTGCTAGACTACTGTTGTTTAACAGCTATGTATGAGAAAATACCTATAAAATTAATGTTATGATATTAACGAATACTTGGGGATAGTATGAAAATGGATGTATGATTGACAGAGTACAATTATAATTTAGCTCTATTAGTAATTTGTAAGGAGAGAAAAAGAGCTGATGTTGCAGGAACCCCTTATAAGCAGTGCAATGATGTGGTCTGTCATGTGATGGGAAACATTTCAGGTTGAAAGAAGTTCAACAGGAAGTCGTGGGCGAATTTGTCAAAGTCATGACCCCGGAAGCAGATTATTTCTGATAAAGTCTGGCAAGAGTTCCACTATTGTGACCGTGTCACGAGAAGGGAATGCAGAGACAGTTCTGACCTCTGTGTGAGTGTGTGTGTTGGGACACCAAGCAGAGTGAGACATAGGATGCTCTGTTTTAATCACTGCGCTCACACACAGTGGTGTTCAGTGCTTAGCGCACCCGGCAACGGCACACAGAGATCTTCTGATGAATAAGAAGGATGAATTTTCCCATGAATTCTTTATCAAAGGAGGTCTTGGTTCAGGAGGGACGGTTATTTTAGCGCTTATCGCCATGCATCCGTTCTGTCCAACGCATTTGACTTCCAACCAGTGGTGGAGAAATACAAGCGTCTTCAGAAGAGAAATGTAGGTCTCGAACAGCTAAAGACATCCCTGTTGCAGAGAGAAACATTTCAGCCTGTCTGTATTAATCCTTTTTTTCGCCCTTTACTTTCAGTACTCTTCATTTGTCCTGGTACGTCAAAGAACAAGGCAGTTTCACCAGCATCATTTTTCAGCAGTGTGTGTCTGGCTGAAGGTTGAGGCACTGTGTATAAATTGTGATGGATAGGCAAAATATACTAATTAAAGAGCTGTCGTGCCCGAATGATCTAAAGACCAGTGTGACTTAGACCAAGTGTCAGTAGACATGCCATGTGTTTTCATTTCTCTCTCCCTTCGTCCTTGGAGTGCTGGAGAGTTAGAGGATGCAGAAATTCATTAATTCAGATTTGTTACTTGGGAAGATGATTATTAAGACTCTTGCACACAGGTGGTGGACAGAATTCTGCCTATTCTCTAAGCTCTAAATAAACAGTAAATTAAGAAATGAATAATAAATCAAATGTTTTTATTTTGCTGTTCCAACGTGTTTTAACCTTTTATAATTATTTGACCAGAACCTAATTTTAATTTCATCTAGATAAACACTTGCTTTCCTCACAGATACACTTAGAGAATGAAGGTAACTCTGGACATGCAGACATTTTGAAAAGCTTTGAGATGTTTACACAGATTTGGTAGATTAATTAAATCCTGTGAGTTAAAAAAAAAATTCTTCCGTTTATGTATGCACCAATCAGCCATAACATTATTACCACTGCCAGGTGAACTCAACTACATTGATCACCTATTATACACAAGCAAACATGACAAGATCATGGACACCCAAGGTTCACCCATGCACATGGGGACTAAAGGACAGCCCCTCGGGTCTGATCTCACAGAAACGTCAATGCAGCACAAATTGCTGAAAATAATCAGTGATGGCCACAATAGAAAGGCAGCAGAACACCCAGTGCATCACAGCCCTCTGTGCACAGGGCCCAGGAGGCAAAGTGCCCAAGGTCCCCAACCCAGCCGCCAAACTACCCAGATCCCAATCCAATTGAGCACCAATGGGCAGCATCAGACAAACAAGTCCAATCCACAGAGGCCGCCCACCCTGCAATACACAGCAACTGACGGACACCATAGTACACTCTCAGAAACCCTACAGAGCCATGCTCTGAGGGCGCAGAGCCACCCCAATGGTACAAGTAGAACCCAAAACCTGGGTGCTTTAAATTTTACTGGTCTTAATGTTATGACTGATCGGAGTAAATCAGAGTGCTGTTAAAAACTATAAAACTGTGGATTAATCGATTAATTAACTGCAATGCTAGTTCTGGTATTTCTGCATATATTTTAGATGACAGGTTTATATTAGCAGGCTTGTTTCTTTATTAACAACTCATTCACAGAGACTTTTTATATAGGAAAGGTTTTACATAATCTAAGGCTAACCATGATGTGGTAATCAGGGAAACATTTATTTATCATTTATAGATGGAATATTGTTTGTCAACATATTGCTATGGGCAATGATTAGGTTTGTTTGTTTGAACATTAGCCTAATAGCTTTGTTAGTTGAAAAAGGAGCTTTTGTATATTGTTATTAATCTTTGTTAGTTGATACATTTGTTAGTTTAATAATTAGCTTTAATTGAAAAGCTAGCTTTCTTTGTTTGACTGCTAGCTATAACTGTTTATTAGTGTGATAAAGCTAACCTTTAAGCTAATAGCTTCGTTTGTCTGATAGTTGTATTTGTTTGATGGTTAGCTTTATTTGTCTAGTAGTTAGCGTTATTAGTTTGATAGTTAGCATCATTTGTTTGATAGTTAGCTTTATTTGTCTGATAGTTAGCTTTATTAGTTTGATAGTTAGCATCATTTGTTTGATAGTTAGCTTTATTTGTCTGATAGTTAGCTTTATTAGTTTGATAGTTAGCATCATTTGTTTGATAGTTAGCTTTATTTGTGTGATAGTTAGCTGTCTTAGATAGCTTTATTAGTTGATTACATATATTTGTTAGTTTGATAGATAGCTTTGTTAGTTTTAATAGCTAGCTTTGCTGAATCCTTATCTTTTATCCAGTTTGATCTATAGACATTATTTAATAAATTTTGCAGGCTATGAGGTAGGAAGTCTGGTTTAGTCTGGTTTATATACAAATTGTATATATATATATATATATATATATATATATATATTTGTGTGTGTCTGTGTGTGTCAGTGTTTGTTTGTTTGTTCCCATAAGGCATGTTATTTGGCCTGGCAGGTAAATGTCACATATGGGAGTGTTGCCTAGCTACTAAAATCAAATGTCATTATCCCGATGAGCAGAGGAGTGCTTGAGATTCCTTACAAATTTCATTTCCCTATAGGCTTAGCTCACACAGCTCTAAGTGCAGGCTTGATTTTTGTATCATGGTCCTCTTCTTACTAATACACTTTTAATGCTTGTGCCGTTGTTTTATATATATATAAATATATATACACAGATGGCCTGTGTGTGTATTTCACTTGTTAATGACAATGCTACCCAGTTTACAGATGTTAACTCCTAAATATACCTTTTTTCCTGACTTGTTTTATTTATTGAGGTTGAGCAGGCTCAGGGACAAACTGGCCATCAGTCACATAGTAGACATAAAGATCAACACACACACACACACACACACACACACACACACACACACACACACACACACACACACACACACACCTTTCAGTAGGGCTGCGTCATAGCCATTGTGTTTATTAAAAGCCAGTGTGTTCTGGTTTCCTGATCTGCCTAAGGACCTCAGTAGGACACTACGCACCCACGCCCACTGAGACATGAGTGTTGTGTGTGCAAACTACAACCTTGCACAGGAAGGGATGTATTGTGAGTTACGTGAAATTAACTGAGAATCTTTGTAAGAGTGTGTGTGTGTGTGTGTGTGTGTGTGTGTGTGTGTGTGTGTGTGTGTGTGTGTGTGTGTGTGTGTGTGTGATGAGTAGTACAGGTGTATACTCTATACATTACAATTCTTAAGTTAATATAAATCATGTCATTTAAAAGCGTGATTTGATTAGACTGATTTGATTTTGAATTGGCCATTACAGTATAATGACAGCGACAATAGGTATAAAAACTTTACCATGTGTTTGCATATGCCCGAAAACCATGATTGTAGTTATGGATGCAATAATGAGAACTTCTCACAGAGTGTGAAACAAACATCTGGTTTCTCAGGAATGGAAACCTCCTTGAATCCAAGGGTAACGGTTGTCATAGGAAGATGTTTTCTTACAGGCACCACCCTGAATACACTGATTTTTAGAACATTGAAAAGTCTCCAAATACAGGGGAAATGATACGTGACACGTCATATCAAGTCAGGCATTAAGTCACATAGGTTAGTTTTTTCGCCATGGCCAGTAGATTGCAGTGGATGAAATGTATCAAATCTTTAATTTTGTCAAAAATCTGTTGATACATACCTTGTCTAAATGAACCCTCAATGGAATTGAGAAAGTTTAATCCTAAACAGTGTTTTAAAGCACTTTAATGAACTCTATCCAACCTGGTTGTGATAGAATTTTTTTTTTTTTTTTTTGCTATAAACCACATACTGGCGAAGTTATTTTTAGAAGTAGCAGGGGAATCCTGGTGTCAAAATGAGGCTGATGGTTCCCTCTTATGGACTATGTCATGGAATCCTTATTTAAATCATTCTAAAATAAACACGGCCATGTCTCAGCAACTGAACCTGATACAGTAATAAACTTGGTATCAGAATTTAATCTGAAAATATTCATGACTTATATCAGACCTGATAACTTTAGACCTGATTAGACCTGATTTGATGCGACAGGTCACATATTATTTTTGTTTCCAAATGTCTTCCAAAATTGTCTTCCAATGCTTGTTTAATATTATTAGATTTTTTTCCCCAGCTAGTCTCAAAAAGGTGGCGTCATGGTTAGCACTGTGGCCTTGTCCTTCCAGGGTTGAAGGTTTGATTCCCGCTCTATGCTTAATGAGTTTTCTTCCACAATCCAAAGAGATGCTAACTTGCGTTCCCAAATTGCCTGTTGTGTGTGTGTGTGTGTGTGTGTGTGTGTGTGTGTGTGTGTGTGTGTGTGTGTGTGTGCCCTGCGAAGGATTGGCACCCCTTTCCAGGGTGTACCCCGCCTCATGCCCAAAGTCTCCCGGAAGAGGAATGAATGAATGAACGTATCATAATCATTATCACGGTCTTCTTTGTGTGTGTGTTTTCAAAAAAATGCCAATCATATACAGTAGATGGTGTTTTATTAATCAAGTTACATGTTGATAAACAAGTGCTGATGTTCCCTGTGTACACAGACTTTTGGGACATCCAGTTGCTGGAACAAAACCAGGCGTATATAAAAGTGTTACACCTCTGAGAAAACACATTTCTCGTTTCTCCGCGGCGATTCCACAGTGACAGCTCTTTTTTGTTTGTTTTTTTAATCAGCCATTTTGTATGACATGATTAGTCATGATGAGTGTTTACACACACTTGTAGGCGGTATGCGTGTGTGTTTAAAGAGAGGAATTTACACATGGTGATCAAAGATAAAAATATTAAAAAAACCAGCAACAGTTGACCTGTGTTAACCTTTTTAATTAGTTACGGTGCTGCTCTCTCGGTCTCCGTCGCCACGATTGACCCTGATACACTCCCTTATTTCTCAAGCCTGGTTAGTTTTACATACCCTTACTACCGTGTTTCACCAAACACACACTGCCTATGCTCTCACGGCTGATTAACCTCTGTTTGTGTGTGTGTGTGTGTGTGTGTGTGTATGGCTAGGTTAGACGTAAAGAAAAGAAGTTGTGAGGAGGAGATTGCTCAGTAAGTGAGTTACTGTATATGAAAGTATAATGAGATAAGAGTTTAATGAGATGTTGTATATAAGCTGTAATGAGATCAGATCACAGAGGGCTGCTGCTGTGTCGCTGCTTTTGACTTTCTGATCTAACAAGTAGTTTTGTGTGTGTGTGTGTGTGTGTGTGTGTGTGTGTGTGTGTGTGTGTGTGTGTGTGTGTGTGTGTCTGTGTGTGTGTGTGCGCACACTTATTTGCCTGCATATGCACATGTGTATGTGAACATCTGCATCTGCCTGCGGCATCCCTCCGCCTCTCTAAGTGTCTGCCTGCCCGATGTTCCTTTATGAGTTCTGACCTTTAAAAACAAGTGCACACAAACACACACTCACCATTCCTCCCACTTTCTCCTCTCTCACGTCTTTTCTCCTCTTGCTCTCACTCAGTCTTCCCCCACTTCTCTCTGCCTGCGTCTCTGTCCTCACGCGCCACCCATTCGCTGTCATGCTCTGTGAGGCCGAGCGTGTGTGACAGTGTCTTGCCTCGAGCTCGATCTCTCAGAAAAGATGTGCATTGTCTCTGACAACGACGCTTTGTCTTTTTAAGTCATTAGCAGTTTTCGTACATGCCTTCCTCTCTTCTGGTCCTCTGTCTTGCTGACTCTCGTCTGTTTTATCCACATTTATTCTGTCTCACAGGGTCTGATTTGTGTTTGCGTGCTGTGAGGTTTGTCTTGTCCGTTTCCCTGTTTAATGGTGTCCTGATGCTCAGTCATGTTAATGCCGCACATGACATCATTAGATCAGTCACAATGAATAAAAACACAATGGGGTTTACAGCGCAGAGGGTAAAAAAGGTGGTATTTAAAGCTCTTTACTTGTGAGAGTGGTGACATAACAGCACAATACCTGCATGGATTCACACCAAGCAGACATAAAATCATGAGGAGTGAACATAGATTACCAATTGTATACAAGTAAACTGGTGACAGACATCAAATTGCTTATGATTCTGGATCTTGGATCACAGTTGGTATTAGGTTGTTATTGCATGTTAGAATTACACTAGTTTTTGGGAAACTAAGCTGAGTCCCTCACTGTGGAGCTGAAGATCTTTGCCCAAAGCCGACGGGACACGACAGGACACGACAGGACTCGACTTTCTATCATTTTACACGGACTCGGACCGGACTCGGGCTTACGCGCTAAATGAGTGGTCATGTGATGCATTTCGATTAGCGCGAGAAAGATGCGAAGATGGATGTTGAGGAGGTGAAACGGAGGCTTGTTTACGTTTTGGTTGCACCAGCAACTAAAGCTGAGTCTGAGGTGTGGAAAAGTTTTGACCATGTGACCATTTCTTTGTTCCAACTTCCAAGTGGCCTTTAGCCGATACGTTAGTTATCAATAAATGATGTTAAAACGTGTATATATGACTCAGTCTTGGCAAAAGCTGTGTGCGTGCGTACATTTGAATAATGAAAAATGTGAATAATGTCACATAATGTTGAATAATGTTTAATGGCTATAAACGGGTTCGGGCTTTTAAAAAGCTGTCAGTCGAAATGTACTCGTCATGCTGGGACCGAATTCTGCCGGGCTCGGGCCCTGTCGGGTCTAACGTTTAAGGCCCGATTACAGCTCTAACCATGAGTCCTGATCGCTAGCCACTGTTCCACCAGGGAACCTACTGTACTGCATGTGCTAGTAAATACATATACTATACATTGCTTTGTCAGTCAACAAGTCAATACATACCAGACGACTTCAGTTGACTAAACCTTTATATCAGGAACCAACGAGAAAGAAAAGACTAGCATTGATAGCGATCCGTTCTATGAGACCAAACCTTATGGAAATTGGACATTAATGCTATAAATAAAAGTTGATAGTCTGTTGTTTTGAAGTTGTGTTTGCATGAGTGTGTTGGTATCATTCAATTAGTGTTATTCAAATGTCATATCAAAAACAACGTTGTGTTTTGGGGTGTAACCTAATTACAACCATACAACAATGTTGTACAGCGTTAGGACGCCTGCTGAGGAGACGATCCTTGCTCTCTGTGGCAGTGGCATCGCCAGGTTCTGAACTTCACAGTCCCTCTTTCTTTCTTTCTTTCTTCTCTTTCTTTCTTTCTTTCTCTAAAACAAGCCTTTTCGTCCCAGAACATGTTATTACGAACGCTTGAACTGTAAGATTTTATCTGATGTCTCGAAAATACACTCGGACCTGTAAATGTAGCTGTTTCTTCCGTTTAAACATACAGCTGTGAGTGAGCAGGATATGCTTATTCACGTTTGCATGTGTGTGGTTGACATGACAGGTACAAAGGAAATCACACACATATACACACACACACATATACACACACACACACACACACATATACACACACACACATACATACATACATACATACATACATCTGTTCATAGTAGGCCACGTATTATTAATAAGCCTGCTTATGTAGGCCATATGTGGCTCCACTTCACTGCTTGTGCATGAACATGAACAATACAAAACCCTCACCTCTCTGTATCAGATGTGTGCCTAAAAAGGAGAGTTCTATTTTAAAGCACCGAGACTAACAATATTAGTTAGGTATTTATTCAACGAAGACGAAAAAACACGGTCGTATGAACCTGCTGGCTCAAAACAGAATGTTTTCCTCCGGTAAAGCAGGCTTCACTCCGCTTACACTTCTGTTTTCCTTTCTTTGTCTGACTCAGCTCACCTGGCGTGGTATCGGGGAAATGCCCTGCAAGCACATGATTGCATGCACACACACACACACACACACACACACACACAACCAAACTTTTACAGTTGCCTCATAACGGACACCACCAGAATCGGTTGTGTGTGTGTGTGTGTGTGTGTGTGTGTGTGTGTGTGTGTGTGTGTGTGTGTGTGTGTGTGTGTGTGTGTGTGTGTGTGTGTGCGCCAGCAACCGTGTGTAAGTAGTCTCGGTCGGTTTGTTAGCTTTCTGTGGCCTGGATGGGCAACTCCTACAGTTTCATGTCTAGACTGAACAGCTCTGCTGACTTACTCACATATTTATTGCCAATTTCTGCCCTGTGTGGTGGCCAGGAGTTCCAGCCTAAATGCTGAAGTGTGTGTGTGTGTGTGTGTGTGTGTGTGTGTGTGTGTGTGTGTGTGTGTGTGTGTGTGTGTGTGTGTGTGTGTGTGTGTGCGCGCCAGCAACCGTGTGTAAGTAGTCTCGGTCGGTTTGTTAGCTTTCTGTGGCCTGGATGGGCAACTCCTACAGTTTCATGTCTAGACTGAACAGCTCTGCTGACTTACTCACATATTTATTGCCAATTTCTGCCCTGTGTGGTGGCCAGGAGTTCCAGCCTAAATGCTGAAGTGTGTGTGTGTGTGTGTGTGTGTGTGTGTGTGTGTGTGTGTGTGTGTGTGTGTGTGTGTGTGTGTGTGTGTGTGTGTGTGCGCGCCAGCAACCGTGTGTAAGTAGTCTCGGTCGGTTTGTTAGCTTTCTGTGGCCTGGATGGGCAACTCCTACAGTTTCATGTCTAGACTGAACAGCTCTGCTGACTTACTCACATATTTATTGCCAATTTCTGCCCTGTGTGGTGGCCAGGAGTTCCAGCCTAAATGCTGAAGTGTGTGTGTGTGTGTGTGTGTGTGTGTGTGTGTGTGTGTGTGTGTGTGTGTGTGTGTGTGTGAGTGTGTGTAACACAGATATGCATATACATTCACGGCAAAAAAGCAGAGGGAAGGAAACCTATAAATAGATTGCGCTTTCCTCACCGAGTCTCTTTACAGTAAAGAGGAACAAAGATCAAGATTGACCCTTAAGCCAATCACACACCCATCTGAACACCAGAAAGGCAAAAAGAAAGTAAAAGAAAGAATAAAGAAGTTCAATTCAATGCATGTTGACGATACGGTTCGTTCATAGGGTGAGATGAATTCCCCATTTCCTGTTAAAACAGGTGTGTGTTGGTTCCTGTGTATTCTCAACAGCTCGGGTAGTCATGTCATTGCCGGGGCTAATTTTATCCGAGCTCTGATAGCACCAGGGCTTTCCCTCCTAACCAGACTCATAACGAGCGTGATATTCATGATTATTGTCACAATTATCACATTTAGTCAGACAAGAAAAGTGATAACTTGCACCTTATTATATTACGAAATATAAAAATAATTGCAATCGTTCAAGTAAAATAAGACTCATGCATAGGCAGCTTGGTTGTACTTTATCTTTTTTTGTTCATCTTCTATACCGCCATCACAGGGGGCACGAGGCTGGGTACACCCTGGTGCCAATTTATTGCAGGACACAAACACACACACGCACGCACACACACACAATATGGGAATGTAACCTAATCTGCATGTCTTTGGACTGTTGGAGGAAACTGGATTTCCCGGAGGAAACCCGCCAAGCACAGGGAGAACACGCCAACTCCATGCACGCAGACGTGTGTCAGAACCCTCAACCCTGAGTGTGCAAGGCTACTGTGCCACCTTACTTTATCTTTAAGAGGTTAAATATTAATTAAGGGTCCCATATACAGTATATTATTATTTTGTTACAAATTTAGCACAGGTTTCAGGACTCTCTCAAAGTGTGTGTTACAGTACGCTCCGGCTAAAATTATTATCAGATGATGCATTTCGTTCAAACTCCCATTTCTCTCATTCCTTCTCCAGATGTTCCATTGTATTGTTTATGTGAATTAGCTATACCCCTCTCCAGAGAACAGCAGCAAGCCAGGGGAGGGTATCCTCTTATATGAGGTCACAATAGGGGGGAAATCTAATAGCTTTTTTTTTTTAAACCCTGACTAATACCAAAAAGAACAAAATCCCAAAACATGTTTTTAGCTCATGTTTTTATTTTGTACATGCACACTGAAGACATCTACATGACTAAACATGACAAAGATAATGACTAAAGTAAAAAGTGAATTTTGCACAATACAGTAGGTCACCTTTAAATTGACCTACCTCAAAGTTAGTACTTAAATGCCCACAGTATACCCGAATGTATGTATGAACGTATGTAACTTGTTTTTCAAACTCAATCAGAAATAATATCTGTCGCGTCATCCAGATGATCAACTTTCATTATCTGATATCATGATCAAATATGATTAATAAATAAAAAATTAGAACCACGGTAAAGAGTTATTGTGCTGATCTACTGGGTTCTGTATTTAGATACTATAATACGCCGGGGTGCTTTATTAAAACTGAAAACACTCCCACGTTATACTGGGAAATCACAAACAGAAAGTGATTCTGAAAGAGAGAGAGAAAAGCAGTAGTGAAACCGAGCAAGGGGGTGTCCAGATAATCAAGCATGTCTACAGGTAGTACACACTGACCAGAAGGCACGGCAGATGTTTCCTCACTTTACCTTCAGTGTAGTACAGAAAGAGAGAGAGAGAGAAAGCAAACTAGCATTGGTCTTATAAAGTGAGAAAGTAAAAGACCTCTCATAGCTTATAGTGTAATGTACACATCTACTGTATAAATCCCTCAGTCACACAATCATGTTCTTTTACCATCTTCTTCATTTGCACTTCAGCCTTTTCTTTTTTACACTGTGTGTGTGCATGTGTGTGTGTGTGTGTGTGTGTGTGTGTGTGTGTGTGTGTGTGTGTGTGTGTGTGTGTGTCCTGGAACCTTTATGCCCGTGAATGGGGCTGGCCTCACCTCAAACGTAAACAGAGCCGAGTCAGCACTGCAGCACGGATGGAGCTCTGGCTCTGTTATCATAGCGCAGGTATGATCGCGCTCTCTGGCCTTATTTAGAAGAGCGCAGTCTAGCCGAACAAGATTAGCTCAAAACACACACACACACACGCACACACACGCACACACACACTCTCCTTCACCTACTGCATACCTCAGTGCATTTATTTTCAGCAGTAACATTTCCTTGTTTTTTTATATAAAGGACTTCTCCCAGTGCACAAAGTTTTGGCACCACTCGGCCCGTTCTGTACCTGTACAAAAGTTATAGTTGAATAGTTTTGGGTTCCGCTCTTGCTTGTGATCTGCATTGTTCTAGCTGATTGTTTTCACATCCTGTGTCACATACTGTACATGTGCTGTTTTAATCCTCAGCGATGTCCCCAATGCCATGACAGTACTGCACATTATTATTATTATTATTATTATTATTATTACAACCCAGTTGGACTTTAGAGGTATTTGTAGTGATTGGTGACATCCACACCTGTCATTAATTCACTGGATTGGATTGACGACATTACAGGTAGAAACTCGTCTTGTGTTTGGTCCACTTATATGTGTGTTTACGTGTTGAAGTGACAGTACACTGGACGCTGTCTGAGGATGAAGTGTAACCTGATACTATGTAACTATCACTTGCTAATTATGCACGCGTATTATAATACCAGTAGTTGGAGTAAACTGTAAGAGGAGAGAGTGCGAGCGAGTTAGAGAGAGAGAGAGAGAGAGAGAGAGAGAGAGACTTGGGTGAGAATGTCTATTCTGGGTCTCTCTTTTCTTTTTAAATCACTTGTTCTCTTCTAAATGTAGCATTCACCACAGGCTTTGTACCGCCGCATCAGGTCACATCCCTCATTATGTTATTGCAACAAAATAACATTATCCACTTGGTAAACACTGAGAGCAGTGAAGAGAGTCAAATGCAGCACACAGCAGGACACCGAGTCGAGTACTGC
This sequence comes from Clarias macrocephalus, assembly GCA_011419295.1. Classification (NCBI taxonomy): domain Eukaryota; kingdom Metazoa; phylum Chordata; class Actinopteri; order Siluriformes; family Clariidae; genus Clarias; species Clarias macrocephalus. The sequence goes on from JAAGKR010001043.1 coordinate 92,121, forward strand.
ATTATCTGTCACCATTGCGTCAGTCCTGTCTCCTGGGAATAAAGCGCCTCCTAGAGGCCAGTGTGGGTTTTGCAGTTAAGTCGACCGTTCACAGTCAGATATCGCCTGAACCCAAGGCCGGCATAAACACACCTAAATATGCACGTCGTAATTCGTATTCTAATTCATCACAGTATATTTATTGGTATATGGATAACTGGTGATTGTTTTCCTGTAAAAGCATGACCTGAAGTGTTTCATTTCTCTCATACTGCAGTTATGATATATTATGTGTTTTCTAACCATTTTGATGTATATTTACAGTCATGTGGTGGAACAGCCGCAAGACAGGTCAGCTCCTGATATCGCTATACGTTATCTATTTTTTCACGCCAGTGTGTATTTAATTACCATTTTTATCATTTTGGTTTCCCACGGGGCTGGTTAGTAGCGGTTAGCACTGTCGCCATGCACTTCCAGGGTCCGGGTTCGATTCCCGCCTCAGGGTCTGTGTGGATGATTTCCTCCGTCCTTGGTTGTTTTTTTCTCCACAATCCAAAGACATTCAGATTACACAAAGTATTGGCACCCCATCCAGGGTGGACCCTCGTGCCCTAAGATCCTGTATACAGAATAAAGCTGTATAGACAGTGAGTGACGGAGTGAGTGAGTGGTCTGTGTTGAAGGTAAGAAGTCAACTAAATGCCATGTATGGCAATTTTACTGAAAAAAAAAATAAATCAGAACGTGTAAATGTTCCGTGCTGAAGATTCTCAATCCCCTGGAGGAAACGTACACAGTGCTGCCACGAAACTCTCTTCTGCATATAAAGTAGGCTGTAATATCTTTACATTTTTAAAAACAGGGGGACATAGGTCACCTTGTCTATTGGTATAGATTTCTCTTAGTTAAATAGCAACACATTTTTCAGTCTGCATTATTAAGCTGTTAACATGATGTGAACTGTCTCCCCGTAAATACGCCGTTACTAACGAAACAATCATTAGAACGTTCACATTAATATAAACTTTGGGTTTAAGTCACGGCCCGAGCCGGTGTCAGAGCTGCTTTATAGGAAAATCAATCACCTCCTCATGAATCAAACTTACTGAGCTATACGGTCTAATAAATTCTGCACGCTTTATCCTCTTGTTGAATATTGCGTGATTATTGTGCATTGCGCTTTATGCAGTCTTAGAGAACGTTCACTCGTAGTTTATACGGCACCTGCGTCCTGGAGGAAACATATTCACTGTCTCTGTGTGGCACTAAAAATAAACAGAACTTGAACCGAATTAACATTTCTCGAAAACACCGAGCTGACATGTGTGTGTGTGTGTGTGTGTGTGTGTGTATGTGTGTGTGGTGACTGGCTTTTGTTTGATGTGACGGTTCCGTGTTCTTGTGGTTAGAGAACGTGTGTGAGAGAGAGAGATAGAAAGAAAAACTACTGGGTGGGGATGTGGTTTAGATTGTGACTGTATGTGTGTGTGTGTGTGTGTGTGTGTGTGTGTGTGCATACTTGTATGAGTATATATGTGTACGTGTGTGTGTGGACCAAAGAAAGCTGACTGAACAGTGAAAAGGAATTCAGAAGTGTTTGTTGTGTGTGTGTGTTTTTCCCCTTTTTGTGGTATCTTGTGATTGGGATATAGGAGATAAAATCTCTCTCACTCTCTCTCTCTGTCTCTGCATGTATGTATTTGTGAATTGTGTGTTCTGGGAGTGTTTCTGTATAGCACGTGTAAAGGGTGTGTATTCATTTCTACCCTTTGTGCTATAGTGCAGTAGAGCTGTTAAATTCCCTCTTCGATTCATTTGCTCCTGATTGGTGCAACAGGAAAGCCTTCATCCTGTCACCAGGAGAGCAGAAGTTTGAATCTCGGTGATGCCTCAGCCATCTCAAACCCTGAACACATTTGAATTTAAATACTTTTGAAATAGCTATCTGTTCAAATGCATTTGATTTGTAAATCTGTGTATTACCCTATTACATTAGCAGCAGGAGAGTGTTCATCCCACATACAGTAAACCATGGGAGTAGAAATATTAGAAATACATTAAGATTACTTTTTAAACTCTTAGATTTACTTTTTTTTGTTAGTTTTTTTTTTTTTTACATGCCAAGTGCCAAATGGCTTAGCATTCATAACCTCACCCACCCACTCTCTCATCAACTATACCGCTTCATTCATCTTATGTATATTCAGGGTTGGGGGGGCCTGCAGCCTATCCCAGGAGACTTACGGCACACTGCGGTACACCCTGTGCCAATCCAGAGCAGGACACACACATAGAGTACACACCCTCATTCACACTCTACGGTCAATTTGGGAACTCCAGTTAGCCTACTCTGCATGTCTTTGGACTGTGGGAGGAAACCGGAGTACCCGGAGGAAACCCACCAAGCACAGGGATGAACATGCAAATCGAACCTGGGTGGGAATCGAACCCTACATGAGCAAAAAAAAATTATTTTGCCATTTCAAAAGGATCAAATGATTTACCTGAAGACATTTGGCACTCAAAAACAACGAATGAGCGCGATCAGAGATCACTTAAACAATTGGTGAAGTAGCATTTTAGAACCTGACAGTAGAAATCACAGCTACAGTTATTAGTGAAATTAAGGGCGTTTTCACATGCACAATGCCACAAGAACTTGCAGCATTGGGACTAAACAGCCGTGTGACCCTAAAAAAATCACCTTTTTAAAGTCTCTTGTGGTCTGATGATTTCAGACTGAACCTATTCCAGAAATAGGAAATGGAAGCACATGAAGCAATGCACCCATCATGCATGGTGCCCACTGCACAAGCCTCGTGAGGCAGCGTTATGATCAGGGGTTGGTTCAGTCGGTCAGGACTAGGCTCAGCAAACATTATGTGGCAATAAAATGTAGTGCTTTTTTTAAATAGTTCGAAAGTATACTATACAGTAGGGGCGGCACAGTGGCCTCGCACTTCCTGGGTCGAGGGTTCGGTCCCTGCCGGGTCTGTGTGAATGGAGTTTGCATCTTCTCCCCGTGCTTGGTGGGTTTCCTGGTGGTACTCCGGTTTCCTCCCACACTCCAAACACATGCAGATTAGGCTAATTGGTGTTCCCGATGGATTGGCACCTTGTCCTTGCGTAGCCAAAGTCATTCCCAAAGGGTATAGATATTAATAATGAATGAATGAATGAACAAACAATACAGTAGGACTCTGCTTCACGTTAATTAGCAATACTAATAGTCGTAGGAGTGCAGAACATTAAGCCTACTCCTCTGTTCTATTTGAAGCCAATACAATAACAAAGCTAAATTTCAGGGTAAAGGTTCATCCTTCATGAAGTGGCATGAGGCCTCTGAAAATCCATAATGGCTCATAATCATGTTTTTATTATAAACGTTGTAGTATTTTGGGTCTGAGGGCTCAAAGTTAATTTTAGAGGGAAAATAAGTGTTTGCTTAAGAGATAAGCCCGGAACACACGAGTGGTGGGCGAGGGCCGAGGCGGAGCGTGCTGAGCGGGCTCCTCCAGCCCTGGGGAATGATGCTATGTCAAGAATGTCCAATCATAACACTCACTTCGAGCGCATGTGTCACGGCGACACATCAGTGTGTCAGCTTTTCCTACCTTTATTACAAGCAACAGACTCAACACGACTGGTCTGGAGCTGTAACACTCAACCATAGCATCACTACTAATGTGGAAAGATTGCACAGAATGATCGGGCAACAGGATATCCTATTAAAATGCTGGTGATTTCACTATTCTTCTTGTTAATAGAAACTTAAGTGAAAAAAACACTGTTACCGATTTCATAGAAACAGGACGAATCCTATGGAGTAGAATATAGTATAGTATATATACTGTACACTATATAGTATATGTGAGTGATTTTAATCATGCTATAGTGTTAAGGCCAATCATTTACACTCACTCACTCACTCACTCACTCACTGTCTATACCACTTAATCCTGTATTCAGGGTCATCCCAGGAGACTTAGGGCATGAGGCGGGGTAGACAGGGTGCCAATCCATGGCACAGGGCACACACACATAATACGGCCAATTTGGGAACCTAACCTACATGTCTTTGGACTGTGGGAGGAAACCCACCAAGCACAGGGAGAACATGCAAACTCCATGCATACAGAGACGGGAATCGAACCCGGACCCTGGAGGTGCAAGGCGACAGTGCTAACCACCATGCCGGATCGTGCAGGATCCTGTTCTGTGCATATAGGTACTGTATGAATTGGGGGGGGGGATGGGTAGAGCATTTAGAAAAAAAGAACACGTGTTCCCTGAAGCACACTTTCCAAACTTTTGCAGACTATAGTAATGTTTCAACGTTATGTGTAGATTCATGACATAATCTCAAATTAATCTCATATCAGTTCAATGTTGTATCAAAGTGGGGGAAAAAAGTTTTAGGGAGTGAATACTGTATATACCTCCTAAACAAACAGATTTGCTTGTAAAGTGAGCCGTCAGATTTGGTACATACATGTACAGTAACGCTTTTGGAAAAACATTCTTAATATTTACCGTAACGTTTTTTTTTTTTTTTTTTTTTTAGTGCAAGAGACAAGACTATTAACAAAATACTAAGGATCATCATATTATGATTCATATTACTGGATCTCACACTTTACAGCGTACGATCATACATCAAGGTACTGTACTTAGAACACACTGTTATGGATCACCGGATTAACCGAACAGTTATTTAAAAGCTTAATCGTATCAGGTGACCTGATGGAAGAGGGTTTCATCAGATGCATCTTTCTCTATGCTAACAAAAGCTTACACTCACGCTGATGTCATCGTCAAGCCAAATCAATACCCTTTGTTAAATAAATAAAAGCCATGAATCAAATCATCTTCATGATCTCGTGGCCCTTGTAGTTTTATAATTAGTATACATACATACATAGCTTCGTCTAGACACTGCAGCTTTCCTCCAGAGGTGTGTGTGTGTGAGAGACCAGGCGCTTTGTAGGATTATGCAGATCCCAGGTTAGGTGGCATTTATCAGAGGCCCGTGGCAGGTGTCGGCCCGCAGGCCCCAGGCTTTAATGGGCAGCTGAAATGCGCGGACCCGTGTTGGCTTTCATTAGGAGCTTCAGAGAACAAACACCAGATCGGGGCCTTCTGGGAAAACAGGATTCTGCATCCGAGCTGCTTAAAGAGAAGCGGTGCAGCGATTTTAGACCCGGTCGCTCTGACCAGCATCGAGGCATCCATATGAAAGCGTGATCTATTAGATGATGATATAGAGTATATACCACTAGCGAGGGCTGTTGGTTCGTCAGTAAACAGCAGTGCTAGTTGTAGCGTGATGCCCACGCGGGATTTGGTGCTTGAACAGGTTGGCAAAATTAACATACAGTGTTGTGAGTACAGTGCTGCACCTCGACGCAGTCACCTCTACAATGTTGTGGAAAAAAACAACAAAAACAAACCAGTCGCACTCTGTTTTCGTGTTTAACATCAGGCGTAATATATGCAATGCTTAATGACCCCTGTTTTCCGTTGGGTCTGTGTAGCGCTCCGTGTTTGTCGCCAAACTAATGTTCTATTATCGAGTATCGGAGCTCCTGGAGGCGGTCATGAGCGCACCCGGGCGTGACCGCGTAACAGAGTTTGTCACGGATCAGCCGCCTACATCCAATGTTACACACGTCATGTGCTCCTGGCCTGCACTGCCTGATGGGATATGTAGTGCCTGTATATAGCGCTTGAGACGGTGCCGATGGTAGATGGTGATTAATGATTTATCTTGTACGAACTTTAGATTCTGTGCATGCATGATCCAGATTGGTAATATACCAAATGTTGCCGAGTCATGCGAGCAAGACGGAAAGAAAAGATCCGATGAAAGGATTAAAAGGAGTATGTACAGAAAGAGAGGGAGGGAGAAAAAGTGCAAGGAATAAAAAGCACAAAATCAGCTTAATGTAAATGTATTAGGGTGAGCGGTGGAGATGTGTGCATGTGTGTGTGTGTGTGCGTGTGTGTGTGTGTGTCAGCTCCATAGCCAAACCCCCGTGCTGACTTTGCGCCTCTCAAAGGAAAATTGATTTGGCCGAGCTGAAGAGAGGTACTTAGATGAGTGGAAAAGAGAGATGGGATGAAGGGGGTGGGTGAAACATGGAGGCGCTTTTGGCACACCTTCAGTTTCTTTTTTTCTTTTTGAACACCTTTTATATCCTCAAAATACACTTTTGCACTCGGACGTGTTTACGCACCTTGAAAGAAACCTCGCCTCTCCTCAAAGTGAGTGAACGTCCCAGTTGTTTAGTCCAGTGCAAGACTGCAGGACGGGAGGAGTATAATCTTTAGGGAGGAACTGTTTTTAGTCTATGTACACTCTCATGGCTCACCCACTCACTTATCTCGGAACAGTGTTATCTCATGCTCTGTCTCTCTCTCTCACACACACACACACGGAGCTATAGATTTTATTCACATCCCCTCTCATTTCCTGACTGTAGCGTTCTCTTTTCTCTGTAAACAGGAATCAGGAGTTTGTCCGAGCTGGTAAACAAGCAAACTCCTCTGAAATGCTTCAGCAGTTTAACAAGAACCGAAGTACATCAGTTAACGTTCAGGGGTTAAATCCTATTTTGATGTTTTTTTTTTTTTTTTTACTGAGCTTGATAATAAAAACCCAGCCTAAGCACCTCATAGAATCTATCAGAATATAATTTATTCAATATTTTATGTCACGTCTTCACAACTCCATCTTCCGCGTACTGCTGATGGTTACGAAACAGACTCTTTAAGTGTGATTTATGCTGCCAGCTCCGTTCCAGCTCTGTTCAGCCAGCACTTACCTTAACGAATGAGAGCTCGTTAGGTGAAGCTCTCTCTCCATCACTCGCTCTTCTAATAGAATGTCACATCATGCTGAGCGAAGCACGCTCGCTTCTGCACGCATGCACATACACATGCACATGCTGCTAATTAAGGTCGCCTGGTCCGCTATGACAAATCAATGCTGCTTAGTGTTATCTAGCTCAAAAAAAAAGGAAAAAGAAAACAGATGAAGTGTTTTATGAAAACACTGCGGTGAGGCCAGAGATCAGATGTGGGACGTACTTACAGACTAGAACGCGCTAAGTGTCGAAATGTTTATAGACCAGGACTTTCCTGAATTTATTTTGCACGCCATCAAAATGTTCTGTTCCGTCATACGTTCGTTTATTTTATAAGCATAGCATATGCGTTGAATTAACCACATGTGGCATCGGTTTCTAACACTTGAGGTTGAAATGATGTCCATCAGCCCTTTAACTTCACCTGATAAAACAAGGTGTGCATTAGTGTGTATTTGATCCAGCCATACGCATCTGTATTACACTCTGGTACGTCTCCTTCTTTTGCTCCTTCGGGTTGTTGAGGTTCAAATGTAATGTACACATAGTATCTCACCATCACACACAAACTGAAACATCATTGTTACCCACTGAGAGGTGTGGCCTGGTGGTACACTGAGCAGTGGACGTCTTTCCAGTTTCCAGGTCCAAATGGAAATTTTTTGGAGGGTTGATTTTCTCTCTAATTTGTGTCGTGTCCAATTCCTCCCCGTCACTAGGGGGCGCCCACATTAAGGCTACTACTACCACTCAGTCAAGAGGGCCGAAGACTCCTGCGAACCACGTGACGCCAGCCGCCCGCATCTTTTCGAACTCCTCGCTCACGCATCGTAGCACACTCGGAGGACAGCGCTATCCGCTCCTTCCGCTGACGTGAGCTCACAGACGCCCCGTGATTAAGTACCTCTCACCCCTCCCCTCTGAGAGAGCTCGGCCAATCAGCTCTCTCTAGACCTCCGGCTGCGAGAGGTTACAGCATCACCCGGGAATCGAACTCACGATCTCGGGATGACAGGCTGAGCACTTTACCACTGCGCCACTCGGAAGCCCTGGTTTTCTCCCAAAACAAAACCAGTAGGTGTACTGGTTATTCCAAAATTGTCACTAGGTGTGAGTAAGTATGCTACTGTATATGCGTGATGTGTGGCTGGTGCGCTGAGATGTATCTTTGCACCCAGTATTCCTTGGATGGATTCTAGATCCAATGCTACCCTCATGAGGATAAGGCTCTCACTCATTCTCGACAGCGCTTTATCCTATGGAGGGTCACAGGAAGCCTGAAGCCTCAGGAGGTCTGACACCGTGGAGTGTGATTAATAAAATTTGACAGAATGTCATCTGAGGAGAAAAAGCTACCCCTTTTGCAATGTTTTGTTTATTTTAAGGGCTATAAAAGGCTCGCCGGCGAGAGCTATTAGTCCTGCACAAGTTGGAATCCTGGTAGAAACAATCTGACAACCCTGATTGATTGGCTTTCTATACTCGCTATCTGGCTTTCTCCCTTCACCCTATCTCGAATCAGTATTCTCTACAGTATGTGATTAGATGGAATCAGATCAAATCGATGTGTGACAGCTCCGATCCAAAATTCCATCTCATTAATCTGCTCTTTATTTACTTCTTCACTCACATGACCTCCTGTGCATATTGTATAAGCACTTCTCTCTAATGTTTTCCCTCTTCTCTTTCTCTCTGTCTCTCTCTCTCTCTCTCTGTATGTTTGTATGCAGTGAGTAACTACAGCCATGTACTGGAAGGCCAGTCAGACTCCGATGATGAAGACAAGCTCCATATCGTGGAGGAAGACGGAACCCCCGTGGATGGAGCAGACGGTGACAGCGTCGCCCATGACGACGACACCAACGGCCCAGAGGACAGATGGGAAGAAGGTAACGTTCCTCATCGTATCATTCATACTCATGAATGTAAAAAGGAGTGAAAGAATATTAACATCAAATGCTGAGATTCCATGATTTAGATGTTTTAGATGCGTGTCAGGTGTTAACTGTTAGAAATGTGTTTAAATAGTGTAACATTAAGCAGCAGAATTCCTGGCCATTAGCTGCTGGCTGAAGAATGGTGTGAGGGTGTGTGGGACATTAGTGTTTAGGGAGGTTCTGGAGAAGATTTGAGCTGCTCAGGAGTGTTAGTGTTTATAGTGCATAGTGTGTCTGCCGTTACCGTGTGGAAGCTGCATGAGTGGTGTCGGGTAGGAAACGTAACAAAATGTACTGGTTACGTATCCATGACTTACTGCAATGGAGAGATTTCGAGCAGTTTTGTCTCATGTGCATTTTTTTCCTTAAGTGAGACTACGTGTGAACTGTTGCCATACCATAATAATAATAATAATAATAATAATAATAATAATAATAATAATAAGTCAATCTCAGAACCTGTTAGGATACTGTGTATGCTTAAGCTTGGGATCTACACTACACGTCTCTGTCTACACCACTCATAACTCATATACTGTCAAACATTCATTAGTAGTATCAGGTCTGCAGTATCGACTCAACCCTGTTTTTTTTTTTTTGTTTAGTTTTTTTGCGTCTCAAATTTCAGCCTCTCCCACTCATCCCCCTTGCTGCTCTTCCATTGACTTTTTCACCTTTCTCTCCCCTTTACCAAAGAGAGCAAAGGAAGTCAAAAGTGTTTTAAAGCCCCTGTTTTTTTTGCCCCCCCCTACACGTCTACTTCATCCTTTCGTCTTTACACACACTGTCTTGCTCCCTCTCAATCACCGTGATTAAAAGCAATCGCTGCCTCCTCTCGTGCTGTCGGCTCTTATTCTCCCCAGGACGAAACCACACCACTCTTATTCGCAGCGATAGTTCACAGGCACTTTTCCAGTTCGTCTGCTCTTCTGTGTCGTCAGCTCACCATCCAAGCACGGGCTGAAATTCTGTAAAGGTAAAGGAAGACAGATGGGCGGCAAAAGGGAATGAAAATTGTCCTGGCGTCCAAATTCACGTAAACAGGCATTCGGACTACACACACGCTAGACGTTTTTGGGAAATGGTTTTAAGCAAACGACCCGAGTATCAAATAATGTGGCTTTATTCCAGTCTTGCAAAACTACATAGTTGATGAAATTGAGAAAGAAGAGGGAGGAGACCTCACGCTCACGCTGCCTCCCCCCACCCGTCTCCAACCGGGCCACATTCCCCAGTGAGTTCCCTTGGAATGTTTACAAAGATTTTATTATGGTTTCACAATTCGTAAATTATACTTTCCCAAGCTATGTTTGGCAAAACATTTATTCCAAATGACCCAAGCTTTCTAGTGTGATTTGAAAACTTCTCCAGACATCTCAAATCACCACATCATAAAAAAAGAAAGAAAGAAAAAGAAAAACGGAAAAAGTGCTCTTGACATGCATACTGTATGCAGAAGGTTAAAATGTGTGTTTAAATAAATGAAAAAATGTAAATAAAAGAGTTTGACATTTGGCTTTTCCCGTCTCTGTGTGCATGGAGTTTGCATGTTCTCCCCGTGAGTGTGTGAATGAGTGTGTGAGTGTGTGAATGAGTGTGTCTGTGCCCTGCGATGGATTGGCACCCTGTCCAGGGTGTACCCCGCCTTGCGCCCTAAGTCTCCTGGGATAGGCTACCGTCCCCCCCATGACCCTGAATACAGGATAAAGTGGTATTGATGATGATGATGATGATGATGTTAATGATGAGTTACAATTGGCCTTTGCCGACAGGAAACCTGAACAAAATTAAGCAGGAATTTTGATGAGTCAAGCGGAGGAACCATCTAGGTTAATATAGATATAAAATAAACTGAATTCTGCCACTGCTTTAAATGCAACAATAATATGATCAAGGTGTTGCTAGCTGTAATATTTGTAACAGATGTAATGTAATATATTGGCACACACAGCCTCTCTCTTCAACTTGAATCACTGATCAGTGATGGAAAACATGCAAATTATGGTCCGTTTCCTCAAATGCGCTCTTCGAGATAAATCATATTTCTTGACAAATGTGTTTACATTTAAACACAACTGAAAAGTAGTAATGGATTTCGTAGATCATTCAGTTATTACCAGTGATTCATTAACTAAATGAATTATATATACACGGGCATATCATGGGCATCCAAGGCTCATTCATGCCCACAGAGATCAAAGGCTAGACCACGCTGGCCACGATAGAAAGTCATCAGAACACTGAGCACACCACAGCACACCACGCACATGGTCCAGCAGGCAAAGAGCCCAAGACCACCCACCCGGCACCAAACTCCCCATGTCCCAATCCAATCAGACACTGACGGGATGTGCCGGACACGGGCCCGAAGGCCCCACCCAGTAACCCACAGCACCCAGAGGATCTGCTGCCAATGTCCTGGTGCCAGACACCACAGTACACACCCAGAAAGCTTGTGGAGTGGAATGATTTGTGTTGTAACCTTATTGGTGTAGTTTGTATTTTTGCGTAGTTAAGCTGTGTGATATCCAATAAATCTTATCATTTTAAGCCACACACATTTGTGTTTATAAATCACATACATACAATGAAAATACTTGTGCTTACCATTTATTAATGACGCCCCAGGAATCGAGGACATAAGACACACACACACACACACACACACACACACACACACACACACACACACACACACACATATATATACAGTAGATGTAGCAATAAATAGAGGGCTTAAAAAAATTGAAATAAATAAATAGCGTTAGTACCGGTCGTTGACAGGAAAAGAGTTTATAGTGTTGACGGATCGTTCATGAACGATTCGTTCTTTTTGGACGAATCTTTAACATGACTCAGAAGAACGGGTAGTCTCAGAGAGTGATTTGTTCATTTTCTACTGCTCGCATGCACAAAGCATCACAAAACCTCCGTAGGCTATGTACAGGAAACAGAAATGAGCAGTTACCTTTGAGTCTTTTAAGTCCGAATCGTTCGTTCTTTTGTCACGTGACTCCCATAGACGCTATGCAGCGCAATAGATTCAAAAGAACGAACGACTCGGACTAGAAGATACGAGAGGTCTTTAGCTGCATTGTAATATTTTCATTACTGGAACTATAGCCAAGATCTGTGGATGTAGACGTGTTGAGGGTCTGTTTTTCGAAAATGTAACATTTTCTTTTATTTCTGATCAAAAGAACGAAATGAACTAGGATCCGTTTATTTTGATGAACGAGATTCAAGGAACCGAGTCACTAAAATGATTCAAACTTCCCTAGTTTATAGGGAAGTTTATAGACAGAGTTAAAAAGTTAAAGCTAAATGAGCTGAACATCTTTAATGTAATCAGTGATTTTATTATTTCAGGTTGAAGCCCATGTACATGTCCGCCTGCCCTTCTGTATGGCAAATTAGCCTAACTGATTAATACAAAGAAATAAAATTTCTCCCTGTTCGGTAATCAGAGACTGAGTCACTGATGAGAAATAGAAAAAGTAGATCAGATAAAGATTAAGTTTTGTCTTAAAATGACTCAAGTGTTAAAATTCACTTGTATGAGCCACTTCAGCGCTGAAATATATTCAGTTTCACTTTTTCGAATTAATATTTATTGCTGCAGGTGTTTGTTTTAAAGTAGATTATTGAATCCGGCACATAACTGTTCTTAACAATGCTTTTACTCAACATTTTGATTTCACTTATGCTGCAGGTTAAACTTCAGGCAGATCCCAGATCTAAGTACTGCAAAAAGTTCCATTAAATTCTGTGCAGAACTAGATTTAAGACGCGCCCACAGTCTGACGCTCGCGCGGTACGCTGTCAAAATTCCCGGTTTACAATCTGGCACATAACTGCTCATGACTTCCCTTCTGCTCAATATTTTGAAATCATTTATGGCACAGGTTTAACTTCAGGCAAATACACAAGGACTGGCACAGTTTCACTGAATTTCGTCCAGCCAGTTTTGCTTGATACAGAAAATTGTCTGAGACTGGTTTCGGGTCCTCCGGTGTATTAAACGTAAAGATGTCGTTGAAAGAGCAAGTTCTAACCAATGTACAGACAAAACCTATATTTTATTTATTTACTCATCTTCTATACCACTTTATCCTGTATTCAGGGTCAGCTCAGGACTCCCATCTCAGGAGACTTGGGGCATGAGGCGTGTTACGCTATGGACAGGGTGCCAATCCATCGCAAGGCACACACACACACACACATACATACACAGACTCATTCACACACTAGGAGCAATTTGGGAACGCCAGTTAGCCTAATCTTCTGGAAGTTTTTTTTAATGTGGGAGGAAACTGGAGTACCCGGAGGAAACCCACCAAGCACGGGGAGAACATGCACACTCCATGCCGGGAATCACCCTGAAGGTGCAAGATGACAGTTCTAACTGCTACACCGCCGCGTCTCCACTTTTAATCATCTAGATATAAAAAGCAGCTCTATGTGGTGGTCTGGGAAAACCTGCTGAAATCTCTGTAGCTGAACTGAAGCAAATAGACGAAAATGAGGCAAAAGACTTTTTTTGAACTACAAACCGGGACTTTTCTATTTTCAAATAAAAGCCCATTAATTTATTTCACAAGAATGATGGAGAAATGTTTTTATGTTTAGGTTTAAGCTTTTCTCCAGAGTTAGATAGATGCCTGTAGGCTATAAATAAAGGTAGGATACAACATATTTTTATATATACAGTCTTATGCAAAAGTATAGGCACTCCTTGATAGATTTTGGTGATTTTTTAATTGAAAAGATGTTAACACAGTCTCTCTTGGAAATGGAAACAATGCACAATATTTTCACTATTAAGCAGGGGGTGGATCCATCATGGTTGTGTTGCAGCCAGTGGCACAGGTAACATTGCACAGGCGGAGGGAAGAATGGATTCCACTAAATACCAGCAAATTCTGGAAGCAAACATCACACCATCTGTATAAAAGCTGAAAATAGGATGTCTTCTACAACAATGACCCTAAACATACCTCGGAATCCACTATGGAATACCTCAAGAAACGAAGCTGAAGGTTTTGGAATGGCCATCACAGTGCCCTGATTTAAACATCAATGAAAATTTCTGGGTAGATCTTAAAAGAGCTATGCATGCAAGACGACGAAATAATATTACAGAACTAGAAGCCTTTTGCAAGGAAGAATGAGAGAAAATCCCAAGTACAAGAATTGAAAGACTTTTAGCTGGCTATAAAAAGCGTTTGCAAGCTGTGATACCTGCCAGAGGAGGTGTTACTAAGTACTGATTATGTAGGGTGCCTAAACTTTTGCACAGTGCCACAATATTTTTTTTATTTTTTATCTTTGTTCAATGTATGACATAAAAAGTAACTATGCACCAATGTTTACTGAAAATATTATGCATTTTTCCATTTCCAAGAGAGACTGTGTTAACATCTTATCAATTAAAAAATCTGTTATTTATCAAGGGGTGCCTAAACTTTTGCATAAGACTGTATATTTATGTTAAAGTAAATGCAATTTAATTCAGGTGCTTTTGGACATGCATTGTGCTGTTCTAAGTGGAATTGTAATTTAACCTCATGCCCTGCGATAGACTTCACATATGCACATTTCTCTCTCTCTCTCTCTGATGTTCCTGCACAGGCCGTGACCCTGACCAGGATAAAATAGTTAATGAAACTGAGTAGGTGACTGAAATTGAACAACTAAATGCCATTTTCCCCTTTTTCACTTTTGGTCTGATTTGTCTAGGTATAGAAAGGTTATAATTTCACTTGTGACAGACACAAACATTTCAGTTTAAAGCCTGGAGTTTTCAAAGCATTATGTGGGAGAGAATAGCAGAACTGTGTGAAAGGTCTCCAGGCATATTAATGTCTCAAATGTGTGTATATATACCTTTTTTTTCTTTTTTTTTTAACATCGTTACAATTTTTTTTTCTTGATATACATATCCACATGGCAGCACAGCACAACAGCTCTCCAAGCCAGCAGCAAACAGACCAGCGTGACATGGCAGGCTTTTTATAGCCTAAACACTCTAATTTAGACCAGGTGTGTTCACGTTAACAAGTCCAGTTTACCCAGCGCAGTTAACTAGCAAATTGCATTGGCAGCTGTGTTGAGAAGCCACGAGCACTATCTTCGGGAAGGCATGGCAGGCAACAACCGCGGCCTTTAACTCAGTAAAATGTGTTCAATTTCATGCACTTGGCACCGTAATGAAACGGAATAAAATGGAAAGAAAGGCAAAATAAGGTTCCCCTTCGACAGGAGGCTGTACTTGGTCATTTCATTAAAGATACTCCGCAGTAATGGACCATTATAATCTGAGTTTAAAGCTAATGTGTGTTTTTTTTTTCTTTAAAATCCTTGCTGGAATGGATGGTATATTAGGCTCAGGTAGTGCAGCAGGGATGAACTTTAATATGATTAGCCTCTTGAGACAGAGTAGGGTAAGAAACGCATGCAGGTGAGTCATGGGGAATTTCCAGTAGGATCCTGACGCAACGTGAAGGCTAATATTTCTGGGAAATATAGCGCAGGTATAAAAGTCTGAAGTTTCGGATCTTTGATGGAACGTCTCTTTCCAGAGCCGTTATCGTTTTATCTTATTAATCTCACCTGCACACATCGTTCTGTTATATTCCGTGAATAAAACACCAACAACAAAACTCCCTCACCAACATTCTGCAACATAAACTCTACACTACATCCGGTGCAGAACATTTCTTAAAAAACCCTTTGTACTTTCCGTAAAACATTTTTACACCAAGGTGGTGTGCTGACTCATTCGCTTCTTTGCATTATGTCAGTTGATCCAGTCATGCGTTTTTTTTTTTGTTGCCTTTTATCTTCTACTTTTACCTCGATGTTTGTAAGCATGAGAGGAAGTGGACTGCGTACAACTGCAGTCTTTAAACCACATTACACAAAACCATGTCCGTGGTCTCTCTGTAGCTCTGGCACCAGTCACTCACTGTCTAGTGCGAGAATAAATTGACTCGTCGATATTAAGAAGTTTGTGGGAGTATATGATTTAAACACAAGCTCACGCAGGGCAGGCCAACGTCTGTGGTCATCTCTAAGCATCATTCGGAGCTTTCTCTCTCTCTCTCTCTCTCTCGCTCGCTCGCTGCTGCTCAGCTATTATTTACATAATGTTTTTTGCACGTAAGCAAAATTTCAGTAAATACTAGTGTCGATCAATCAGTACTATCATGTTCATTAAATCGGGTTGTGATATTATTAAGCCCTGCTCTTTTGAATAGAAATTAGCAATAGTGCATCATCCCATAATCCTAGGTTGTTCATCAGTCTCACTCATCATCTATACCGCTTAATACTGTATTCAGGGTCGTGTGGCGGCCTGGAGCCTATCCCAGGAGACCTCTATCACAGGGCACACACACTACGGGCAATTTGGGAACGCCAGTTAACCTAACCTATTTGTCTTTTTGGACTGTGGGAGGAAACCCGAGTACCCGGAGGAAATCCACCAAGCACAGGGAGAACATGCACACATAGACGGGAATCGAACCCAGACCCTGGAGGTTCAAGGCGACAATTATTATTATTTTTATTACAGTGGAACCTTGGATTACGAGTATAATTCGTTCCGGAAGTGGGCTCGTATTCCAAAAACACTCGTAAACCAAATAGACTTTTCTCATAAGAAATAATGAAAACTCTAATTATTCGTTCTACAGCCCAAAACAATAAATACATAAAAATAATTAATACAACATATAAAGTAAAAATAAAACAAATTAGCCTGCATTTAACATTTAAAAAAAGTAAAAATAAATCCAGACAGATAAATGTTTCCGTTTGTGTGCGCAGCCGCCGTATATTTGTATGTGTGTGTGTGGAATTAGTCCCTCGCCTCGTCTTAAACAGTAAAACTCCTCCTCCCTCCCCCCACCTCGCTTTTTAAGTTTTACAACTAACATACACAATGCAAACACTGTTTTAACGGGGAAAAAAGAATTCTCTCTAATGATACTTGCGTGAGCAGACTAACGGAATCACTGCTGTAAAGTAAAAAACAAAAAATAACAAATGAACCAGCACCTTACCTTTGAAAAGAATCGCGACAGAGCTGAGTTTTTTGTGTAATTAAAGCGGGTGTGCAGCACACGCACCCACAAAGTACACATGAGAAAAGTGTGTGTGTGTATGTGTGTGTCAGTGCGTGTGGGGCACAGTGTCAAATTACGTGTGCGCACACACAGAAGAGAGAGGGAGATGTTGATTATACCAGTAAGAGACGAGCACTAAGACGCAGCAGGGGAGACGATTACCCATAACTCCCGCAGCGCAAGAGAGCCGCATGATACATGATACTCGGCGCTCGTAAACTAATACTTGCTCGGTTTCCGATTAAAAATGTATTAAAAATCTTTGCTCGGTTTGCAGAACACTCGTAAACCACGTCACTCGCAATCCAAGGTTCCACTGTATTATTAAAAATGCTCCTTAAACTAATTTAGTGACTTCTTGTTTTTTCGCCATTGTTGCTATTGCTTATTATAACATGACAAATGTGTCTGGACTGTAGGTGTACTTCAAGGAATATTTTACCATTGCTTTAGTGAAATAAAAACACCCCCACCACCACCACCACCCACCGCTGCACCCCCAGTCTCTCGTGCATTTTCACTCGATGTAGCCTCTGTGTCCCTCTAACGATTACGCCATTGTGATCGCTGTATGTACAACACCGCAGCAAACAGCAGTACACACATAGCCGGGTTTTACGACACACCTCGAGGGCTGTTACGTCGCGCTTTCATGGCCATTGGATTGAGGTGATGCACTCGTACAACATAGTAGTGATAATCGTAAAGAACCGGAGCAGAACAAGGAAACTGTTTCCTGATGTTTTCCTTCATCTCTTTTAGACTGTTCGTATGTAGCTTTGCACAAGGGAAAATTCCATATAATATTATCTATAAATCCCGTTAGTTTCACACTATAAGCGCTCGCTCAGCTCACAGCAACATTTCTTTCTTCTCCATGATAAAGTCGATGCAGAGATCTTGCATGTCGGACAAACGCACCCTGCCACCGTACCTTCACCCGTCTAAGACAGACTCGCTGTTGCCGCCAGCGAAGTAGGAAGCAGACACCGTGTTTATTCGGCTCACCCCGACCGCCCACATTCATACATCTCCTGAAATCGTTCTGACACCCAAATGCACAATTGTCCTCAGGTGTTCCAAATGTTGTTTTGAGTTGAGCGAGCGAGCGCCATTAGTTGTAATTGCTGACATGGCGGACTCATTCCGAGCGTGCACGCATGAGAAAGTGCAGAGCTCAGGCAGGAGATACACATACGTAGCCTCCGGGCTTGCTTTTTCCCAAAGCCTTCATTTCTTCATTCGCTCTCGTTAGTGAGCGATAAAGAAGTAGAGCACAGCGCTCCAATTAAGCAGTTCATTTTACAGGAGGTTGAGCACAGTTTGTGCATTAAGGGATATTGGGAAATCGGGAGATTGAGTTAGCTATTCAGGACTAATTTGTTTTGTTTGTTTTATAAGCAGGCCAAGTGTCTCTCGCCTGTGTGACTTTGATTGTATAATTATGACTTTGATCTTCTAATTACGCCTTCGAAAACCTACTCACGCCTTCAGCTTTTCTTATCATGCTCTCCGAAAAAAAAAACAACAACAACAACAGTGTCCGTGTCTAACGAACGCATCAGCATCTCACATGCGTCCGTAAAAAGTAGCTCTAATGCACATTGTCCTGCACATCGGCCTGTACCACCGGCACGCGTGATTGATATCAATCTGACATTGTTTGCTGATAACAGGCTTTGTTTGGGGAAAGAGAGTTTGTTGTGGAAATCAGGTGATGTTGTATAGTGTATACACTACGCGCTACGGATTTCATCCTCTTAGCCCTTACTGTTTATGCATGCCCTGGGAAACTAATCTTTTTAGTTTGATTAGACAATCTGTACGTTTATATTTACTGGATTACGAATAAATAAGTGAAAACACAAGACTAAGATTAGAGTGTTTATAATCGGTGAACTTAATGAGTATCATTGTTCACACGGTTATCTATCATAGGTGTGCTTGGAGGACTAAAAACCAAATCCTCTAGGGGGCATCGTAGGGCCGAAACATCCCTTCTTTCTGAACCACTATTTCCGATACAGTGAAACAGATACGGTGTCTGTTTAAATTGAAGAAGGTAAAATCGCAAGCAAAGACGTGTAGACATGTGACTTGTGATTACGGATATGAACCGTCATGACATGCATGACCAAAACATCTAAATTGAACAATGTGTATAACATTATATAACACTACGTAATGTTCCCAACACAATAGCATATGCATATGCAGCGCCCCCACCTTTCAGGTTCATATTGTACCACACAGCCACGTAGCTTTCATTTCCGAGGTTAAATGTGGCAGCCGTCGTGTATGTGCGTGCACATTCATGCAGTTAAGAGCAAGTATAATCCAAGCTCTAGGTTGTATTCGTCATTAGCGTCACATTAGCCCAAATGATGTCACTCACGTCACGCTGGCTTTCTTACCCGCTGTTTCCACTCGGAGCAGAAGCGGTGCATTCCGGCCACGTCGAAATCACTGCCACTCTAGTTAACAGAAGTGTTTCCACCAGGTGCTCCACATCGTGTCCCAGAAGCTGCTCTCCATACCTCTCTGCTATAGTCACAAGCATGGTGTATTTTTGTGTGCGACGTTGTAGGGAAACCCTAATCAAGGGGCTTTTTCTTCTTTATTACGACCGTGCACATTACAGGTGAAAACATGCATAAGTAATTAAGAGAAACAAAAAAATGATTTAAAAAAAATGTTTGAATAAAAAAATAAAAAGCCAGGAATATATTTATGTACTGTGTGGTGACGTTTCCACTTCAGACAGGTTCTACTTAAGTGATTTCTTGATTCAGCAGGTCTGGCAGTAATCAGGCAAGTGAAATTGCACTTGTGGTTAAAACAATGTGGTTAATCACAGTTCATTCATGATTTAGCAAGGTGGCTATTACTTTTTCAAATAGAGTCACGCCGGTTTTGAGAGCTTTTTTTCGCCGTAATAAATATGCTCTTGGGTAATAAAATTTGTCTGACGATCTGAATCATTTATGTGAGACAAAATATGCAAAAAGATAATTAAAAAAAAAATCATCAAGGGACAAATACTTTTCACAACACTGTATATACAGTACAATGTCATATAAAAAGAACTTTTTTGATCATTAATTTGAGAAAATGATTTCATATAATAAGGTGTCTTCCTATAAATCTGAAAAATGATTAAAATGAATACATTTTAAAAATATATATATTTTTGGATGGTACATCCAACACCAAAGATCAAATCCGGACCAACTCTCTGATTTAGATAAAAGTATTCGACACAGGCCTTTAGAAACCCATGAGTTGAGTCTGCTTTCCTCATGAATATTCATACCAGGCCTAATGTGAAATCAAGCTGCTGAAGCTTGTGGTAGGGCATGAGGCCACACTGAGGACGGAAGAAAACCGCGTTGCACGTGCAGCGTCAGGGATAAACTCTCGGTGGAAACCCAGGGCGAGACATGGACAGCCAAGTAGCTGGAGGTATTTTCCATCCAGCACCATGCCGTCTCACTTCACTAATGATATCGCCTCCCCAACATGCAAGGAAAGCTAATTATCATTGTCAGGTGGTTTGGGATGAGTGATGGGTAGCATCATGACCGATGTAGACGGAGCTCGCATCCATCATCGGATTCAGCTGAGTACCCATTACATATTTATGTAGATGTAATGGTCATGCTGAGTTCAGTTCACGAGCTAATCGAACACACCTGGTTGTAATGTTCAGCCGCTCTACTAGACACTGATTAGCCGAATCAGGTGGGTTAGATTAGGACTGGGAAAAAAACTAAACAGGAATTATTATTATTATTATTATTATTATTATACTAAGATTTACAGGCCTTTCAGTGGTTCCACGGGAGCTTTGTAAACCTGCGCAACACAAGCTTTCAGGAATCGCGCGCTGTGGTTTGTTTGCTTGTTTCCAATGGAAAATCAGCATTTTTCAGGGTCAGTGAATAACTTCTTTTGGGTTCGGGTTTTCTGGTTTAAGAAAACACTCCACTGCTTGTGTGGCAAACTGTAATAATTGTGGACAAGCTTTTACTATAGAAGACAAATTATGCAAAAGTCGTCTTAAGCAAACGCAATTCTTAATAATGTTCTCGGAGGACACCAGGACGACTCCAGATTGTACACATCACATCTGCGCTTATGAACACCATTCTTCCAAAAAAAATAAGAAATGGTGGTGAAAAATGCTGAAAGTGATGGAAAATGAATAAGCAGGTCCACCTCACTGCAATGTAGTATAAAGCTCCTGATATATCCTCTACAAAGCTCTATGATTAGTGTCCTTTAGTTCTAGAAAAATGCGATTTTAAACATCCAGAAGAAAAAAAAACTGATTGGATTCTGGGCTCAGCAATGATTGTGTGTATGTTTGCGTTGTAGTGAAAGAGGAGTGTGTGTCAGAGGAGGATGAGAGGAGTAGAGATGCGCTCGTTGAGGAAATGCTCCAGCAAGGGGACACAGCCGTCATCTTCCCAGAAGCACCAGAAGATGGACCACGCCAGGGAACACCGGAGACCAGCGGCCATGATGAGAATGGTACACACACACACACACACACACACACACACACACACACACACACACACACGCACTCACTCACTCACCATCTATACGGCTTAATCCTGTATTCAGGGTCACGGGGGCCTGGAGCCTATCCCAGGAGACTTGGGGCACATGGCAGGGTACACCCTGGACAGGGTGCCAATCCATCGCAGGGTACAGACACACACACATACACTCACTCATTCACACACTACGGGCAATTTGGGAACGCCAATTAACCTAACCTACATGTCTGGACTGTGGGAGGAAACCGGAGTACCCGGAGGAAACCCACCAAGCACGGGGAGAACATGCAAACTCCATGCACACAGAGACGGGAATCGAGCCTGGCCGGGGATCGAACCCGGACACACACACAAACACACATACTTAATCTTAACTTCAGGAACCAAAAGGAACTAAAAGCTTTAGATTTCGTGACCAGTCAGATCTATCCATGAGGTCAAAACTGTCAGATATTCTTATCCTTGTGGGGAAATTTGGTCACACATTAGAGTCTATTTTGGATTCAGAGTCATGATGAAGCACACATTTCACACTCAGGTACACACCTTTAAACACACAGCTTGCCTTTGATGACGCTGAAGTTTCCACCTCACCTGTTTGAACAGAAAGTGGGAAAATGCAGCACCTGAGCAAATCTTTCATACCTGAGAGAGTTTCTCATATCTGTGTGTGAAAGCGATTCACCTGACTAAAGGGGTTTAATACGTTACCTGTTAACAGGTAATATGTTACCTGTGGGACATTGCGATAGAGGTAGATAGAAATGTTAGTCAGGTGCACCTCGAATTCATATTCACAGTTGGATCAACGAATAATGCAGATGAATAATGCAGATCGATGTGATTATTGCACAGTTCAGATAAAATTAGTGGAAATGCAGAATTATGGCCAAATGTCAAATCTGTTTCATGAAAGTGTTCCAGGGCCTGTTAGAGTCAGCCAGACATGATGAAGCTGAATTAATAAATATTTTATATCAGAAGACTATTTAATTAATAAGACTATTTAGTTAATCAAATATTTTACATTATTAATTTCCAACATATTAATCCTGTCTCTTTTGCACCTTTCACACACACACACTCTTTCAAAAGAGTGCTTTCCCTGTTTTTTTTTTTTGTTGTTGTTAGTTTTTTTTTACTAGCTGATCCTCTGGCTGTTGCACAGCTCTTTGTTTTGTGTGATTATCAAGCGAGCATTCCTCTTCCTTTGTTTGTCCTCATACCTCTTCGGCTCCTCTCTTTCATTGTGTTGAAGATCTTGGGATGGAGACACAGAGAGAGAGAGAGAGAGGGTTGTTGAATTGTGTTATAGCTGTCACTCGGTGCACATCAAAGGCCTCCGTCTATTACAGTGTGTGATTGAAGTTCACATATTGCCCTACTTCAGCTCACAAGCAGCACAATAACAAACACACACACACACACACATGTACACACACGCTCTTACACATACACGCTCACAAACGCACTCACACCTTGTAATGGGTCGACAAGGTGATGCGATTTTTCAAAGCCTAATTTTACCAGTATAGTCATTAACATGATATTCAGTTTCTGCGCCTGTTATAAATGCTAAGTTGTGTTTCAGTGACTTTTCTTTTGTAATCAGTGGTTCATTTGCCACTTTCGATGAAGCACATCTCATTTACCGAGCACACGTTTTGTTAGTCTGTGTACGCTTGTGTGAGAGACTCAAACATACAGTGTTTGTCCTTGTACTCATATTATCGTCCTTGCACTTCCCTCTCATGCTCTCTCTCTCTCTCTCTCTCTCTCTCTCAGGCACACCAGACGCATTTTCTCAGCTCCTCACCTGTCCCTACTGCTCTCGCGGCTACAAGCGCTACACGTCACTGAAGGAGCACATAAAGTACAGGCACGAGAAGAGCGAGGACAACTTCAGCTGCTCTCTTTGCAGCTACACTTTTACTCACCGCACGCAGCTGGACCGACACATGAGCGCACACAAAGCAGGCAGAGACCAGGTACTGCTGCATTTAACCTTCAATGCTTATTTCATCAAACATCCTGTACCACAGTACATGCTTTGGGGAGTTTACAGCCTTTTTTGAGAGCGTAGAGTCTTTTAAAAAATGTGAATCTGGTTCAGTATTTAGAGATCCTTTGTTAAATTCATGTGTCTAGTGGAGCTGAAAGTGTAAATGTTTAATCACGCATCACTACTTTTTTTTTAAATGGTGAATAAATTAAGATGTATTGGATATTTTATGAATATTAACACACCCATGGAAAGGCATCAGAGTAAAGCATTTTTTTTTTTTTTTTGTCTCCGTATCTAGCGGCATGTAACCCAAACAGGGGGTGGAGGAAACCGTAAGTTTAAGTGCACTGAATGTGGCAAAGCCTTCAAGTATAAACACCACCTGAAAGAACACCTGCGTATCCACAGTGGTGAGCACACTAACGTTTTTTAGCATTGCATGTCTTTCTGTGTATTTGTGTTAGTTAATAAGGAAATTCAGCATTAGTGTGTGCCGCCAAAGTCTTGCATATTTAGTCCTTGGCTAGCCTTCTGAAATAGGAAACATGCTTGTGTTTATACTGGCTCTTAATTGTGCTGTTAAAGGAAACTAATTGTGCGGCAATTAGTTTCATCTGGAACATCTGGGCTTTTTGAACTGTCTGCTTTACTTAATTTTATTTACAATTCAGTGCATGTATTTGTTTGGAAGGTATTTTTCTAGCCTGGTATTTCATTTTCCTAATGAATGGGAATTTTTTAAAGAAATTTTTAAATACAACCCTGCAAGCCTAAAGTGTTATGGAAGAGAAAGATTTAGGTAAAAGATCTCATCGAACTGTATGCGAATGTTATAAGTGTGCAGGTATAATGAGCATTTATCTGTTTGTGTCAAACAGGAGAGAAGCCATACGAGTGCCCAAACTGTAAAAAGCGTTTTTCTCACTCCGGCTCCTACAGTTCCCATATCAGCAGCAAGAAATGCATCGGCCTCATTTCTGTCAACGGCCGACCCCGACCCTCGCCAACCACAGGAGGCACCAAAACCCCTCAGTGTCCATCGCCATCGCTGCCCTCCTCCCCTGCCACTGCCCGGACACAGACCCGGGAAAAACTGGACCATAGTAAACCCCTGCAGGAGCAGCTCCCAATCACACAGATTAAGTCTGAGCCATTGGACTATGAGTACAAGCCTGTGGTTGTTGCCCCGACTGCCCCTGGAGGAATGAACGGGGTTTTTCAAGGAGGGGCAGCAGCACCCTTACAGGGGGCAGTGCAGGCTGTGGTGCTCCCCACTGTAGGACTGGTCTCCCCAATCAGCATTAATCTAGGGGACTTGCAAAACATGCTAAAGGTGGCAGTGGATGGAAATGTGATCAGGCAGGTGTTGGAGAATGCCCAGACTAAAGGCCAGGCTGCAGGCACTGGCAGAGTGGCTATTGCACAGGCTCCGCAGCAAGTCATCCAAGCCATCAGTCTTCCCATTGTTGACCAGGATGGTACTGCCAAGATCATAATCAACTACAGCCTTGACCCATCGCAAGCTCAGGCAGCTCTGCAGAACTTGAAGAAAGAGCCGGCTGGGCAGGATACAGACTCCTGCAAGGCTGAACGACTGCCTGAGGACCTGACAGTTAAAACCAAGACAACGAGGGACAAGACCACCATCACTGTGGATGGAGAGTGTCAGCAGGAGAAGGGCAAACTCTACAATCACACAACAAACAAACACTGTGGCAAGGAGGAACAGGAAGTTAATGGAACACACTCGGAAGAGAAGTCTGAAGCAGATGTTGAACTGTGTCCTGGGCAGCCCCCACTGAAGAACCTCATGTCCTTGCTTAAGGCATACTTTGCCTTAAATGCAGAACCCACCAAGGAAGAGCTGGCAAAAATATCAGAGTCAGTCAATCTTCCTATTGATATTGTCAGGAAGTGGTTTGAGAAGATGCAGAATGGGCAGATTCCAATGGAGGTCTCCCCAGCAACACCCCAGAAAGAGCAGAATATCGGGACAGACGTTAATGGCACTCTGGAGGAAACCCAAAAGTCAGTATCTGAGCAGGACAGCAAAAGGAACCAAGAGGAGGAGGAGGAGATGGAGCTTCATAGCCCAGCAGAGGGCACTACAGCTGGGATAAGTGGAACTGAAAATGGCCCCACATCCCCTTTACCACTAAACCTGTCTGCAGATGGGCCTGTGCCAGCCCAGACTGCAGAGGAAGGAGAGGGACCTCTTGATTTGTCTCTCCCAAAATCTGTAGCGGCAGCGAATACAGCCAGCGTTCACTCTGTTTACTCAGCTCAGGACGAGCCTCTGAACTTGGTTTGCACAAAGAAGGAAGTGCTTGGCAATGCAAGCACCAGCACTGCCATCTATGCCAGCCAAACAAGTGCCAATTCCCTGAACATTGTGACCACTCAATTGCCCACCCTGGTGGCTATCGCCAAGCAAGTCCCCGGGCAGAGCTTGCGTACCCTCACTACCACTAAACAGGCCATCTTAATCCCACAGCTAGCCTACACTTACACCACTACCGCCTCCAGCCCAGCAGGGGGCGACACACCACAGAAGGCCATACTGCAGGTTAATGGTGTTAAGGTGAGAACCAGTTAAAACATGATGGCTATTGTGTCCTGAGTGAGAACAACAGAATTAAATGCACTTTAATGTTTGTGAGTTTTCTATACCCTGCACTGTGTAATGATTTAGCTTGTTTATGCTAGTTGAAGCAGTCTTACTGGTCGCCAGTGTTACGTGCCCACATTTGTTATCCAGTTGATTGTTTTTTCTGTTCCAACTAAAGAAAACCTGGTTTGTTTAGACTTTCCTGACAAAAATGGTTTAGGTGATTAGCCAGCTTTGTATCATTACCACAAAAGATTGCTTGGCAAGTTGAACAAAATGTATGAGTGCAGTGTAGCCTAGTGGAGGTACAAAATCAGTTACTTCAGGAGTTCATGGTGCAGTGATTTTTACAGAATGCGATATGAGGCGATTCCTGTGGCGTCAGGGTGGTAACGAAATATAACATTATATAAAACAAATGAACACATGTTGGTGTGTAGGAGGAGAAGCAGGAGGCTGGTTCAGAGGTGGCTTCCTTACTGGAGGAGCAAACAGACTCAGACTCCGGACCCGTCAGGAAGAAGATGAAGAAGACGGAAAATGGCTTGTACGCCTGCGACCTGTGTGACAAAATCTTCCAGAAGAGCAGCTCGCTGCTTCGGCATAAATATGAACACACAGGTTTGTTTTCCATGCATGCACACAGCGATTACCCATATTCCCCGGCAGAGACAGAGAACTTTACTCAGACTGGATTCAAAAGTGAAATTCTGCCCGCACAAATCGAGTTGCAACGTTATGGTTACGTATTTCAAATATACTGTAACAGCAGGAGGGTGCGGTGAATTTTCCTCTCATCATTTGCAGGCCAGAGGCATTACCTTTTCACTTGGAACCCTGTGTGTTACGTTAGAATCTGGTAGTAATTTTCTCTCTTTCTGCACACATAAGAGTTCAGTTAAGTCAAGAGCCGCTCACATCGCCGCGTTTAGTCCCTGAGCCAAAAGCCAACAGCCTACATCGTAATGACATCACTGGGCATATTCGCTTCCCGTTTCTCCAAAGCCACGCTTTATGTAACCCTCACCTCCAGCCCATGGGCTGTCCTGCTCTGTTTAGATTCCTTGTTTGGTTTTATTATCCATGGATACATAATAACATGTAGCGCTTAATCCTGTGTGAGCAGCTTGGAGAAAGGAGAATTAATATAGAGCTATTTGTCACTAAGCAGCTTCATGAGCCAGTCTGAGTTTTAAAGCGCTTGTGTAACATGCTCGATTCCTCATCTCCTGTGTTTGACGGCATGGAATGGGAATAACAGTATGATTATTACTCAGTACTGGAAGGGGAAAATAAATAAACTGTATTAGCAGCAGGGCTTGAAAGGGATATCTGCCCATCTAAGAAATGTGTTTAAAATATGGAGCTAATGGCCTATACCATTAATTCACAAGCTAATAATAATAATAATCATTTTCAGGACTGTTGTTGAGGGAGTGATGATACACAACCCATCATTAGTCGTTCTTGTCAGCTTTATGAAATTAACCCACTTGTCATCATTTGATTCCAATTTAGCATGCTTAATAATTACACATGCACACATCCGTATACAGCAGGAGTAAATTGGTTGATGTCTGTTCCAGTTACAGAATAAATAAATTATGTGATCGTTCACTCATTACATATACTTACATTTGGGCTGGCATAAGTTGACTGTAAAAATGGTGAGAGCTTTAATGAATGTGCACCCTTTCACCCCCCCCCCCCCGCCCCTAAAAAACTTTTCTATTAAAACGATTGAGGCAAATTTCCACTGCAATTCATGCACACAAAAGCACTGCAGCATTCAGTATTACACGGAAAAGCAAAGAGCTTTCAGGTAAAACATACAAAAGAAACCTAAGCAGGTAATAAAAGGAAGTACAGTTTAATTGTGATTAAAAAGGTTTAAAAACGTTTAGTGTTTGCTCGGCATGAACCCGCGAGAATGCGCTGCCAGCAGTGGGAATTAACCATTTTTTTTGTTAATTAGACAAACAAATTGATTCTAATAGAGCCCCAAAAGAGATGTGTAATAATAATAATAATAATAATAATAATTATTATTATTATTATTAATTCATTTATTTATATATTTTTTAATAATAAAATACAATTATTTGGTGCATACTAGAAACTTTCTCATGCTCACAAGATAATTGTAATTCTATATATACACAACCAAATTCTGGTATGAATTATTATATTTATTATATATTTATTATGTTTATTTATTTATTTGTTTTGTTTTATTTAATTTTATTTTATTTTTTACTCATCTGCTTTTAGGGGCTCCACAGATTCTTGACAGTTATGCTTAATTATTTACTATTTGATTCCACTTCTATACCTAGTTGTTGCAGGTTTCCAAAACTGAACTCACATACGTGTATAAACTGCACTACACTTCAGCAAAGTACATTCGCAACCAGTTGTTGTGTTAAGATGAAACAAACATTACACATTTTTTGGACACTGTTACTAGTCTGCATACAAGAAAAAGTGTTTTGTTGAAAACATGCGTCATGAGATTTTTTTTATATTTTTTTATTTTGGATCATTTTCATGATGATTAGCGTGCTAAGTATTAGGAAGTCGATTGTGTCTAAGTGAAATAAAGCATGCGCATTTGTTTCCCCACTGTCCCGCAGGTAAACGTCCTCACGAATGCGGGATCTGCAGCAAAGCTTTCAAACACAAGCACCACCTGATCGAGCACCTGCGCCTGCACTCGGGAGAAAAGCCGTATCAGTGTGACAAGTGCGGCAAGCGATTCTCCCACTCCGGTTCCTACTCGCAGCACATGAACCATCGCTATTCCTACTGTAAGAAGGAGGCACGCGGCCAGAACCAGGCGCAGAGGGACGAAGAGGAGGAGAATCCCAACGAAGATCAGCCTGGAGCAGCAAGCTCCGCCGCCTCGCCGCCGTCTCAGGTGGACTCGGACGAACGAGGGAGCAGCGCCAGGGAGGACGAGGAGAGCGAGGAGGAAGACGCCATGGGCTCGGGGAGCATGGTGGACGAGGACGAAATTCAGGTGGTTAGGATCGGCGAGGAAGGAGGAGAGGATGAGGAAGACGGCGGCGAGCAGGAGTTTCCCGAGATGGAACCAGAAAAC
Organism: Clarias macrocephalus; assembly: GCA_011419295.1. Taxonomy (NCBI): domain Eukaryota; kingdom Metazoa; phylum Chordata; class Actinopteri; order Siluriformes; family Clariidae; genus Clarias; species Clarias macrocephalus. The sequence goes on from JAAGKR010001043.1 coordinate 121,313, forward strand.
GAGGAGGCGGTTAGGGAGAACGGCGGACACGAGGAGGAGGGTACAGTGCAAAGTCAGGAAGAGGGAGAGGAAGATGGAGAAATGATGAAGGTCGTGGTGATGCAAGATGATGAAGATGAAGAGGAGACGGAAAACCCAGAACCGATGTACATGCAGGAAAACATAGGAGAGGAGAAAGCAGAGGATGAAGGAGAAAATGTGAAGGAGGAGAGCGGAAATGAAGGAAACACACCCAGTGAAAACGGAGATGTGAAATGAAGTGAAACCACATCAGGGCTTTTCGCGCTCGTATTCTTTGCTACTTTGCTAGTTTTACAAAAAAAAACATTACTAATCTGAACAAAGACTGCAGATGAAGCTTGCAGGAAAAGTAGGAAGTAAGGACACGAAGAAGGAAGGAAGGAAGAGAGCGAGAGCGCAGGAGCTCTGCCGTTGCATTTTATCCCACTACTGTGTATAAAACCCCTTGTGTGCCTGATGATTAAAAAAAAACTAGTGTTTTTTTTTTCCACATAAGGACAATTTTCAGTGTTTATGGTTTGTATAAATACAAAGTTTAATGAAAAAAAATGACACGTATACAGACTGAAAGCTAGACACGTTTTAGCTAATAACGTTTTATTACTAAAACACCTTGGATTTCTTTTTATCAGTGTTACTAATTTTTTGTCACTCTTGTTTAAACCTTAAAAAAAAAAAAGCTGTACAGTTGGGAGAGATTTCTATACATTTTTATTGCCAATGAACAAAACTCAGTATTTTATTGCATATGAAGGAAGAAAAAAAAAAAAAAGATCCTGTGCACTACCATGCTCCCAGTTTACTGATGAACACCTCTGTGGGCCTTGTTCAATGTCTACCTTTCAGTATTAATACTCTCAAGCTAACCCATGTGTCACGCTAGGCTACGCTAGCTCAACATCTGTCTGTCTGGATCGTTTGGAAGTGATATGTGAGCCTTAAATGTAAGAAAACAATTGGGGGTGGTACACATCTTAGAGCCCAAAAAAAAGAAGAAAAAAAAAAGGAGTTTTTATGAAACTTCAGTAATTAAATGGGTCTGAAATTTGCCCCCCTGCTGCCTCTCACCCTCCCTTATGCAAAAAGCATGCATGCGTTAAGTGCCATTGCACAGAGCTGGTGCACTTCTCTCACACGTCTCTTCTTCAACAGCATGTTCACTATGTAGTAGCAAACCTGTGACCCCTGACCCCGAACCACTAGTCCTAACCCAAGGACTGTTCCTGCTTCTTGAAGGAACAAATGAATTCTAACAAACAATCAGGAATCAAAGAACAAAAAACCGTATCCAGCTCTGAAGTGTTTCTGCTTCCCCCGTTTGATGCACTTCTTCATCGGATTAATCGCATTCACTTTTACTTCAGGTATTAAATACGAACCCACCGTAACCTTTCACCTCCTTTTTCTTTTTTTTTTAACTTTCATAACAGTCAGTATTACATTTTTGTCTGATTTGTTTTTTGTTTGTTTCTCAGTGAATGTTGTGTTATGTTTGTTTGCAGTCATGGCAGTATTATTTCCTCACACTTTTTCATCAGTATAAGTTTAGTTTTAGAGACCTTTTATATTTATGTGTCTTTTTTTTTATATGTTTTTTTTTCTTTACGGTTATTTATTACACAGTGTAGTGTACAATATTGTAGTTTGTATTAATACAATAATATATTTTAGTATGAAGAATAATTTCGAAGAATGAATGAATACAAAACTAGGGAGAGCTCTCTGGAAAATCAAAGTGTTGTAAAACAGAAAGAGTATTATTTTCACATTATTTGAAATTTTTTAATCCAACACACAGTATTTGAAATATTAGAGATTTCTCCTCTCACATCGCCCATCGTTGCGTTTCTGTCTCTTTCCCCACTAGACATGGAAGCTACTGAACATTGACAATTTAATTGTGTGCTATACGCGCAGACGTCCTTAACCACAAAACTGTGCTACTCTTTTACAAAGCCAAAATGTTGTCAATGAGGAAGATTATTATTTTTGTTTGTTTTTTTAAATATGTTTTATTTGTGCCAATGTGCTAGCGGCATGATTTTATATGTTCTTGTTTTAATCTGTGGTTATATATTTTTTATAGATAGGTTTTCTTTTTTTGTTTGTTTGTTTTGTTTGTTTTGTTTGTTTGTTTGTTTTTTATGACTCCCCATCTCACAATAAAACAAATTGAGAATTCACAGCTTCTTTTTAATGAAACATTGAAACTTTAATGAAACACTCACTCACTCATCATCTATACCGCTTTATCCTGTATTCAGGGTCGCGGGTGCCTGGAGCCGATCCCAGGCACAAGGTGGGGTAAACCCTTGATAGGGTGCCAATCCATCGCAGAGCACTCACACACACACACACACACACACACACACACACACACACTCACACACATCACACACTATGGGCAATTTGGGAATGGCAATTAGGCAAATCTGCATGTTTTCAGACTGTGGGAGGAAACCGGAGTACCCTGAGGAAACCCACCGAGCACAGGGGAGAACATGCAAACTCCATGCACAGGAATCAAACCCGGACCCTGGAGGTGCAAGGCAACAGTGCTGACCACTACACCACCGTGCCGCCCTTTAATCAAACAATGAAGCTTTAAATAGATTTAAATATGTAATAAAATGTTAGCAATTTAAAAATCTATATATTTTATTTGTTTTAGGGTTTTCCCTCTTTTGGAAAGCCTTTATAGACGAAAACAGATGAAGAGATATAAGTCAGTACTTTGGGTTATTTGGTCGAGCAAACACTAGGACTAATAGGTAGTGAAAGGTTTTACTAGAGGCCGAAATGAAATCCTTTACTGGATTTTGTACATTTAAGATGAAATACAGCCGCAACCAAACAACCAGTTGTTGGAGGATGAGTGTCTGACCGGTTTAATAGCATTTAACATAAAAACCAGCTGATGGTGCTGCTCTTTTTTATTTGTTTTTTAGAGGCAGTAAAGCTCAGGGGAAACAGAAAAAAACCAAGGCCACAAAAAGACGGATTAATGGACGCACAAAAGACTCCCCTCATTTCTTCATATTTTGTTTTCAATAGCCAGTCGTTCTTGCAGCTTACGACGTGAACCAGTGAGAAACGGGTGCAGATGGTGACAGATGATCAGGCCTGTGATTAGTGTACTGGTGACGCTGAAGTGGTGGAACAGATGAGAGGGGAAATGAGGATGCTGCTGAGGTTGTTACATAAATAATCCTTTTTTAAATTGTATCTTTAGGCACTTTGCAGCCTATCGCAGTAAAACTATAATAATATTAAAGCAAACACCTGTTCATTACAAGATGAACTAAAAAAGGACTAGAGAACAGAAGAAGAGAAGCTGCATCAGAGCAAGAAAAGAAAAAGAAAGCAGTGACAGACCGTCACCGAAAAAAAAAAAAGACGTCTAACCTTGAGAACTCCCTCAAGGTTATTGTCATTGATTAGGGTTGGATTTCAGGGCAGCATTTGGTCCAGAGAGCATGAATTAGTAATGCACAAATCTATAATCTGATGAAAAGTCTGAAAATGATGCCAATGCCAGAGCAGCTTCTTCTCATCTCTACATGGCTAAATGGTTGCTGATGTGTGTGTGTGTGTGTGTGTGTGTGTGTGTGTGTATACAGTATATATACAGTTCTATGCAAAAATCTTAGGCACCCTGTGTTTTTTAATACAAACCTCGCTATGGATTAAAAAACAAAAAATGTTTATGTACTTATTATAGGAGTTGGTACACAAACATTTATGATTTTCAAGCATATGTATTTCACCACAAAATTTTAATTTGAAGGAAAATAAATATGCATGCCAGAGAAGAAAGCAGCGCATTATACAGGATACGCAAAAACCTTTCTGACAAAAAATGGAAGCTGCTGGGTTTTGCATGCAAACAGTCAACGTCATCAGAAGAACTGTTTATGTCTAAAACTTAGTCCTAATTTCTTAATTTTCTATAAAACTGTACAAACTGTACCTGAGGTCCTCAAACCATCATCACAACAAATAATGTTCTTTTTTTTTCTTTTTTTTTTACTGTGGTTTTTCCTTTTCCTTTGAAGTCATCCTTGCTCTACAGCAATATTTGCTGAGACTTTTGCACAATAATATACAACATTACAATATAATTATATTATATATAATTAATATTACAATATACATATATACAATATGTACTGTATATGTACTGTAAAACAGCACATGCTTAAAGCCTGCATTTTGCCAACCCCGGCACACAGAGGGAACACAGTGACGCTAGCTGAATTTAGGAAATTGAACCATTTGCTTATTAACTTTATTTACATGGGCAGTAATTGTCAACAAATACTGTAGGGTTCGAACTGACCACATGGAAACATGGTCTTATCAGAAATTATCATGGCACCATTATATTATCAAAAAGAAAAAACAAGCTCGACAATCCCAGTACAGTTCCAGAGGTGAGGACAATTTGCACTATTGCTCTCTAATTGTCCTTGTGAAGGACAAATATTTGAGTAAGAAATGTATCACCTGTCTGTCTTTAAACAATATAGCCATACCTGAGGGCGGCACGGTGGTGTAGTGGTTAGCACTGTCGCCTTGCACCCCCAGGGTCCTGGCTCGATTCCCGCCTCTGTGTGCATGGAGTTTGCATGTTCTCCCCCGTGCTCGGTGGGTTTCCTCCGGGTACTCGGGTTTCCTCCCACAGTCTGAAAGCATGCAGATTTGCCTAATTGCCGTTCCCAAATTGACCATAGTGTGTGTATGTGTGTGTGCCGTGCAATGGATTGGCACCCTGTCCAGGGTGTACTGCGCCTTGTGCACTAAGACTCCTGCGATAGGCTCCAGGCCCCCCGTGACCCTGAATACAGGATAAAGCGGTGTAGACGGTGAGTGAGTGAGCCATACCTGAGCACTTTCCTAAAAAGAAAACGTTCAGCAAAGCCTATTCCTACTGTAATTATTTCGGGTAATAAGCTTTTATTTCTCATTATCAGTAATATTCATTGACTCAGTAAAGCACAATTAAAATACAAAATATAAGTATTATTGAAAAAGAAGAAGAAAAAGAAGGAGAATCAGGAGCAGGTCGAATCAGCTAAAATGGTCATGACAGCAATCTTTCAACTCTTTCATTTCTTTTCCAAATTTCAGCTCTCCTGCCTGTGCAGAGCTCTCTCCATCTTTCTTCCCCTCTAATCTCTCTCTCTCCCTCGGTCTTCTCTCATATCTAATTCGATCAAGCTTGAAATTCGATTTGTCTCAGGTACAGTTCAAGCTACTCCACCCTTCCCGGCAGCGTCTTAAACGCTGTAATGCGATGTCTCGTACTGAAACACATGGCCTGACGTACTCCATCATGCTTTCATCAGAGCACTTACTGGACACAACACACACGCATGATTCCCATTAGCGCATGTCGATTAAACATGCCGGAAACACTGCAGGAAGTGTGTGTGTGTGTGTGTGTGTGTGTGAGGGGAAACGGCTCCACAGGTGACAGAACGAGTCGTCTACAGTTCACCATGAACTATTTCATCACTCACGTTCTCTCGCCCCCCCCCCCACCCACCCACCCCGACACTTCCCTTTTCCTGAACTCACCTCTCCACCACCTCACACTTTGGCACGTGTCCCATGTATTGTTTTTCATTCACGTTGACCTTTTACCTTCAACCTACATTAACACTCGAGTCCTCCAACCTCTGCCTGAACAATGCTGGGAGTCTGTGCGGATCTGCAACCTAATTTTCAGGGGTTCTCGTTCTTCCTCCTCCCTCCTGCTGCGCTTAGAGCCAGATGGCACGGGGTAGAAAAATCAATTAGAGCTCCATCTAAGGGGCAGGGGGAATCTATCCCAGCCGACCCCTACTGAAGCATGGGCACGGGAAGGATCATGCACTCCTCCTGCTGCCAGCGTCCATCACCTCAACACTAATCCACTTCAGTCCCTCCCTCCGCCCACGCTAACCTCATTAGTGCACTGGGAGAGCGAGAGATAAAGGTGGGGGGCATGGGGCGTATTTGGAAGTGCAGTGTACTTATGCTAAATACTGAATTACAAGCGCATGCACATGCAGTCGGGCCGGGGTGGAGCAGCTAAGGCCATTATGTTGGCAACGCCCGTCAGGAGGCAAGAAAAATGATGATTCTTTCATCATAAGGGGAAAGAAAGAAAACGTGTCTGTCCAATCATTATGAACATGATGAAGGCAGATAGCGCTGCAGTTCTATACAAATATATTTCCGTTCAAAATGTAAAAAGTTTCAAAATGTGCTAAAATCCTGAGCTAAGCCGGTTTCATGCTGAACGGAGACGTGGATTCATTTTCAGCACATTCATGAGACAAGTTGGATTTACAGACACATTCTAGAATTTTACAATCTTACCTGTAATCATCAGCTGCAGTGTGTGTGTGTGTGTGTGTGTGTGTGTGTGTGTGTGTGTGTGTGTGTGTGTACAAGTATCAAAGACAAGAGATCTCAATATGGAGAAAACATTCTTCTAAAGATATTTTGTGAGTCTGAACCACACGCCGTGTCGTATAGCGAGTGCAGAATTCTCAGTATCAGGACAACATCTACATGGCCCACTATAACACACACAAACACAGACATGCACACACACACACGCACATATGCATATCCCCATGCTATCCAGGATTGCAGGATTTGTTGCACACGACCCTGTTCAACAGCAACTTCTGCATATTGGCATAAAGATCTGAGTTTCAGCACCTCGGTGGACTTTTCGATCACATGAAAATAAACGTTTGTAACCTAGACAGCACTTTGTCCTGTCCTTTGTCCCATGAGGATCCACTGCTATTCACTCACTCACTGTACATACCGCTTTATCCTGTATTAAAGAATGGAGCCTATCCCAGGAGGCGAGGTACACCCTGGACAGGGTACACACACACACACACACACACACACACACACACACACACACACACACACAGATATACACACACACAGATATACACACACACACACACACACACACACACACACACACGCGCGCACACACACACACACACACACACACACACACACACACACACACACACACACACTACAGGTAATTTGGGAATGTCAATTAGCAGGTCTTTGGACTGTGGGAGGAAACTGGAGTACCCTTGAGGAAACCCACCGAGCAGGGAGGGAACATGCAAACTCCACACACAGAGACGGGAATCGAACCCGGACCCTGGAGGTGCGAGGCGACAAGTGCTAATCACTACACGATCACTGCATTATAATTCTGTTGCATTACGCTGAAAATCAGAGATATTATATGTCCCTGCATTGGTGTGTGCTAGAAAAATGGGTAGCGTTGGACTTAAACGCATCTCATCAAGACCTTAGGACATCTGTCTACCGGTTACACAGAATAGTGTTTCAATTTGTTGACACTTTTAATAAAGTTTTCTTTTAAATGCAACTGGTACTTTAGCTGCATGGTTAGACTGATTTATTGCATTGTAAAGTCCAGATCTTCTTTTAGGAAATGCAAAAAAAAAAAAAAAACTTAAAGAGCAAAATCACCAAATCCGTCCAGTGTAAAACATGATCAAGTTAAGATGCGAATCAATTCTGAGTTATAATACAAAAAAAAGGGCAGTTATAATTACATGAATAAGCGTCTGCAGCTTATTTAAACAACTATATAAATCAAATCGAAGCTACACTTGTTAGACAGTAAATACACCAAACAGACCTCTGCAGCATGTGGAGATTTGCAATACTTCCTTCAGAACTAGAGGGAATTTTACACCAGCCAATGCAGCTACCAAAATGTTTTTGTTTGTGGGCTGGAAGCAGAGAACTCGGAGGAAACAAATGCGGGGAACATGCTAAACTTGTCCCAGACAGTAACCTGAGCCGAGGACTCGGGACCCGGAGCTGTGAGACGACAACACGCCTCGAGCGATGCAGGAACATTTCATCCCATCAGCAACACTTTGAGCTTTACTTCCACTGGTTTAGAGCTGAAGCTTTTGTACTGCGGGATATAAACTGACCACGTCTTATACTTTTGGGGAAAAGTAGCTTATGCAAAGATAATTATACTAATCACTATAATTATTGAATTATTATTCATATTATATAATAATTATTATTATTGGATTATTAATTATAAAATCACTTAATCATGTTTCAGAGAAACAACCTCTCATTGGTTAGTAGACATCCAATCAGTGTGTTACTTCCAGGATAAAAAAAAAAATATATATATATTATATAAACTGTTGTCAGAACAGGACACGTGTTAGTATTTTTATTCCTCGTTATTACGCAATACACTCCAGATGCAGTAGATTGAGATTAATTTGTTGTTCGTATTTAACAGTACAAGCAATCTTATCTCTAATCCTTGATCCTGGATTGAAAAAAGATTGTCCATATCGTTAGTGATCCTTCAAACCTAAAAACGCCTATGGGAGTAAAAGTCCATAAGAAGATGCTGCACGTGTCTGCACGAGATGCCCAGATTGATTTCCACCTTGAAACACATTTCTCATAGCCACAGCGGAGCGGCTTCGGTTAGCAATGCGCCTGCTTGAGTACCTGCCATAAATCACCTCGGCAACGAGGCTCGGCTGCACGTGTGCCAGAGATGTGTATGGGTGGGCAAGAGTGTAAAGTAAACTCTGGGGAAACGCAGTCATAATACCAGCACAAACACCCCTCATTTATCATGCAAAAGTGTGTGTGTGTTGTTCTTGCACGAGCACACTACATCCTTACAACCCTATGATTTCTCAGGCTATAATTAAGAAGCACACGGAGCTATTTATAAGTGTGATCGTCACTTAGTCGCACTAATAAGGAGGTTCGATGTTGGAACACGTATCATTAAGTCTCGGAGGGTAACGCTGGCTCTGTTATTGACTCCACATCCTAATAAGCTGCTGACTAGGACCAGCTTCATTCCTGCGGCCTGAAGACGACTCGTCAGAAAGGAAGAGAGACCCACCACATGGCCGTCAAGAGCAAATTAGTAGCTCGAGCCAAATTAGTAGGTAGGAGCACTCGGAACGAGAACGAGTGCGAGGAGAGAGCCGAGTGTTAAAACATCACAGCGGAATCACATGCTGTCGTGTTTCCTCCGGGCGGTGTCAGGTGTTGCCTCCAGCACAATTTATAGGCCCTTTAATGATGGCTCAGGTAATGTAGCATGGCTAAGCCAATCACACAGCAGGCTCCGGCGCTAAACGGACATGCAGACAGAGTTCATTATCTGTCCCGCTCGATACAGCAGCCTTTGTATTTATTGCCCAGTTAATGGGGATGATTGTATTAGCGAATGAAGGGACATGAATTTGCATGCATGTGTTGTGCGGTGAGGTTGTTTAGATATACCAAGCTGCTATTTCCAGCCTTCTGCAATTACCTTATGTAAATTCATAATAAAATGTCTGTTTAAAATGCATTGGATTTTCCAAAGCAAAAAAAAAAAAAAAAAAAAAAAAGACATCAAGTCCAGCCATGAGAACTTCATTAATACCGAAGCACAGCCCATGACATTTAAAATACATGTTTATGTCATCTGAGACTCACCGAAAATGTGATTTTAAAGCAGCCGTATGCAAAACGCATTCGCAAACAGACTTCAAACTCAACACTTAGACTGAGCAATATCTTTACTGGGGAGTGATTGGAATGTACTTATTATTACTGGTGACTACCTGGAATATATCCTGGGTTGTGCAGAGGAAAAACTAAATAATGCAGGTGTGTACTTAGGCACGGTAATCCGAGTCAATTTCTATAGCTCGAGCAAAAAAAAAATAATAACAATAATAATAATAAAGAAATAAATAGATAGCATACAGACATCTTACATCTTTGTAATTTTCTACAACAATATTAATGCGCAGGCTTCGGTGCACTGGAGGCCTTGTTCCTCTACTGAGGCTAAAATAAAATAGGAATTCTTACTAGTGGGACACTCATAAGTGTCAGAAAGACAGATCGACTAGAGAATTATGGTCAACTAAAACTGTTTACATTCATATAAACATCCGTGAAAGTAGTTACCTTGTCAAATAAAATTCTGCACTAGTCCTGTGCGCACCGTCCACATGCAAATGATTCTCGATGCTTCATTTTGCCGTGCCGTGCCAAAGACAAACGAGCTTAGCATATGGGGTAAATATTGTCTTAAGCTATACATTTCGCACTACTTTATCTTTTTGGAACTCACCAGTATTAGCCTTTCAACAATACTGCAGTCTCTATGGACACACAGCTGAAACAGGTCTAACTGTTTCCACATGTTTCCCATTGAATCCAATTACTCACATTAGGTGTGGCTTCTATGCAGGAAATACAGAAACTACTCGTGAGACTACAAAGGCTTTGATCTAAGAGGAATTAAAACGTATCGCTGCGATTTTAAAAACCACAAGCTCACTGCCAAGATGTGCGTGTGTGTAGGACTGGATCAGAGCACTACCCCCCTCCCCCCCCTCACACACATATTTTAAGCCATGTGGCCATATAAGCTTTGGTGGGTGCAGAGGCCATGAATTAGAACCGTTTGAGTGCTGAAGGAACACTGGAGGAGAAAGTCAGAAAAACGACACAGCACCAAGGTGATGAATGTTTTATGGCTCATAATGGCAAGCTCGAATTACCTCCCCACACTTTGGCCTCCGCGGGCCTGAGAGACTCGGAGCTTTTCTGCCTTGCCGCCCTGAAATCCAAATTAGAATATGATGTGCACGTCACACACCGCTGACGCTCTAGCTGCTCGAAGCTGTGGTCAGAGCTCTGAATTATGGATATGAGCTAATTGTTTTCTCATTTGGAAATTCTGATCCCCTCCCCTCTGCTATACAGGTTACGGTCTAAAGCAGGCCTGTGATTTCAGACTTACCCTGTTATTTGTCTTGCATTTGTCCAATCCAGGCAGGATCCTAACTGAAGGGAAAGAAAGGGGGCGGGGGGGGGGGGGGGCGGGGGGGGCAAACAAAATTAAAAAAAAAAATA